>VYZM01006451.1:206111-220381 GCA_013398915.1 Dromas ardeola | reverse complement strand
GGGCCCGGGCCGGGCCGGGCCAGCCCCGCGCTCCGCCCCGGGGAGGGCCGGCCCCGGGACCGCCCGCCGCGGGGAGAAGCGCAGTGGGTCCTTCACTTCGGCCACTTTTGGTTTGCTGAGGAGTCGCCCAGCAGCCAGGCCGCGGTCAGGACGACAGGTAGAGGCCCCGCTGCCGCCATGTCTGCTCTTGGCAGCGGTGGTCAAATGCCTTCAAAACCTTCACTTTTCTGCTGCAGCAGCTCATTTTCTCAACCTGAGAAGCAGGTCGGAGTGTTTCCAGCCGAGGAGGGGATTTCGTTTTCAGGCCAGCACAGACTATATAGTGAGCTGTTACGGTTTGAGAAACCCACAACAATTCATTGCCGTTTAGACAATTATTCTGCCACCCGATGACCCCTCGCCACCCAAGAGGGGGAACTGGGGGAAAACAAGGAAACACGAGGGTTGAAATATAAATAGATTCAATAGGATAAGACTAAATAATTAACATTAATAACACTAAAGAACCAGTATTGATCCCAATACCAATATAAAATATACAAAAATTATACTCGGGCAATTCCATCAGCAGGAAGCTGTGCGCTCCCAGCAAGGGACAGCAAATGTCGGACACTGCGAGCGCTAGGGCTTCGAGAGGAAGGGAAGGGCTTCAGGGGTGCGTCTCTGGGGCAAGGAGTTCTCAGGATCGCAGCCATCAAGGGCGAGAGAGCAGCAAACTTTCTAATTCATATTGAATGCGATATTCATGGTATGAAATAATCCTGTTGGCCAGCCTAGGTCAAGTGCCCAGGCCTCGCTCCTCCACGTCCTCACACCTGGCAAGCTTAAAGACACCAAGACCTTGAAACCCACATACCAAAGCTGGCTACAAAGTAAATATTTTCACAAATTCAGACACTGGAGTCTTCTAAAACTGCAATTTCCCCAGGCAGTAGAAAATAAATTAGTCCTGTGTTGCTTAAACCAGGACATAAACAAACAAACAAACAAATTAGTTCCTTCCTTTAGAAATACTAATGACTGAATCGTATCAGATGCAGACTGCCATCGTTTTCCATCTAATTCCTTTATCACCAGAACAGACCGGCACTTCAAGTCAGCAACAGCTGACAACATGGCAATTGCAGCATATTCTACTTGAGTCAGCATCAGGGTAAACATTAAGCAACTTGTTTTCTTCAAACAAAAGAAGCACAATATTCTCATACCTCTGCAATTTGTACCAAAAGCGCAATGCAAAAAATTCCCCTTTCTTCACTTAGCTTCATCTGGCAGCAGCAGATGAGTCAGGAAACAGCTTTAGCCAAACAGAGACTCAGTTACTGTTCCTTGTGTATATAGATGACAGCTGAGCAGGTAATCAATGAAATTCCCTAAAATATAGCACCATGCCAAGTTAACTGCAACCTAACTGCAGGCTGTAAGACACAGGAGTTCCATATACAGCTGTTGCTCTGGAGCGCCCAGCTCTTCATACATGCCAGCACTCACACCCACTCCTTCCCCACAAGCGCTCCGGTTGTCTCCTGCTCAGCCATCCCCTTCTGTCTGCAAGGATCTCCTGCCTCTCCCTCGGTTCCCTCCAGACCAGAGGCCCCAGCCCTCTGTCCCCCACCTGAGGCTCTCCCTGGGCACCCCCTTCCCTCTCTGCCCTCCGCTCTCCCATCCCCCTATGCCAGGAGTTCAACAAAACTACACCTCAACTCTGCCCACGGTTTTCTTTCCCACCTCCTTCCTCAGACTGCGCATCTCCTCCTGGTGGCAACTCATTCACCCTTTTATCTTTCTTATCTCCACTCTTCCCTCTCCTCCTTTTATTCTGAGTAACAGTGATTTTAAAACTGCATTGAGAGAATGAACAGACTCTATCAATTTGCTCTTAACATGCCTGGCATTATATTTTCCCAGTATCACGTTATTCCCCCACCACCTCCACTCCTCATCCAAAACATTTTGTAATATCTTCTCACTCAAAAGCTTTCTTTGTAAAATGTAAAACATCAAACACCACAAGCTTAGTCAACAAGTGGAACTGATTAAAACGACTATACAAAGCTGTCAAACACTTATTTGGGAATTACTTTATTAAAAATAAAGTTACACTGAAGCAAAGTCTGAAGTCATTTTCAGAAATTAAACTTTCAGCATTCAGAAACAGCCATCCACTTATATAAACATACATTTTTCAATAAGGCATTTGAGATGCTTCCTCTGCTAAAAAAAGGGAGGGGAAAGATACATTTACAAATACAAACCAAATCTGCTGCCACTTTACTTACAGTTTACCAAAGATGGCAACACATTTTTAAAACCACGAATATTTTTGGTGCTTTTATGCTATTGGTTAGCTACTTTCATGGCATCCTGTGAAAATTTCAGTGCATCTGGAAGGCATGAAAGGCAGGTCTTTACTGTCATTTCCAACAGCATCTTGCATTCTGGCAGACACGGACAAGGTTGCACCTTCGCATCAGTATTTTTAGCTTGTCACACTATGCAGCATTTGATTATAGGTATCATCAAAAACCACATCTCCAAGTACTATTTTTTTTGAAGGACAGTTTTCAAAGGTGACATTTTAAACTAAACTCAGCAGGCAAAATGAGCACAAATATGTACAATTCCACATACTATGGAATTATGTGAATTGTGTCTTCTTTGGAATCTGTAAAAAAAACCCAACCAACTAAAGTGCTTTTCAAATGTGTCCTCATTGATTAAAAGGACAGGTATTTTATAAAAAAGTGATCAGTTGCACACCAACATCATTGTGGTGCTTAAAGAGGCATTTCAACAGAAAGATAAATATTATCAGCACTTAATTTTAGCTTTGCAATTAAGCATATATCATTTTAAGAATTTCCAGACAAAAGTGTACAGAATCTATTTATTCATTGGAAAATATAAAGTTCAGGAAATAAAAGCTTATTACTCCAACACTGTCAACTTTTAATGCAAGTTTTCTAACCTTGGTACCAAACTCTACTTTTTATTGTGCTATGGGGTTTTCAAAAATTTCATACAAAGAAAAAATTTAACATGAGCATGGGCTAACCTATAAAGTCAAAAGTTAGCCTATGTAAGAATGGGAAGTTCTCACACAAACAGCGGGGTACCTGACCAACCAAATACATCATTCAGAAATAAAGCCACTCTGTTATTCAAAACAGCTAACAGAAAACCTTATTTTAAATCCAAAATAAGTATCTTACAGTCTTTGCTAGGCACCATCTGGCTTTTAAAACTTCAAGTTAAAAAGTGACAAAAACAGAGGTTAATTTAAGTTGAAGAGCTGACTGTTCTTTTACAATTTAGGTTTAGTTTCTGCAGTGGAACGCCCAATTCCACTTTACAGTCAATTTCACATTCTGGTCTTGTAAACTTGGCATTAGGAGGACTGCTACTGCCTTCTAGATCTCCAATAAGGGCGGGGGGGAATTCCTTAGAAGAATACTTATTATTTCATCTGATACGCAATTCTGTTAGATCAAAAGGTATATAAAGAGATTTGAGGATGATTAAGAACAATTATTTAGAAATTAATTGTTACATGTCCTCCAAAAGATCACTTTCAATGTTTGAGAGATCTTTCAAATAAAAGGCAAGATTGACTGCCCCCTTCCAAAACACCTAAGAACAGCTTTCCTTGGCAATTGGTTCGACAGAGGTAAACAGCACTAAGATTTTGCATGTGAAAAGAGGAAGGTACTGGAACACTAGTACTGAATGAACTACAGATCTTTTTACTCCATATGGAAGATAACCAAGAGAAAGCCTTTATACTTAAACCTCAAGTTTGCCAGATTCCTCATGTTCCACGCCTAAATGTATAAGACCTATATCTGTAGTGTCATATTTGAAATAAAGACTCCAGTTCCCGAAACCAAACAGGTTGTGGCAGTATTGTCCACAGTGCCTGTATATGAAAAACCTGAGTGCAAGCCCCAAAATCAGGATTACACATGTAGAGTTTTCCCCGATGAGCGGGCTGTTGGTCTCGTCCAGGCTGCAACCAGAGAACGAGATGTCACTGCTGATGTGGGGACAACAGTGAATGCAAAATGGCAGCACAGATGTCATCTTGAATATCCGCTTGGCACCACAGAGAACAGACTTCTGTTCCTTCTTAGGGAAATCTGCTCTCATTTATATTCTGAGATAAAACATCTGCATCTAGACGCTGCACACTCCTTTCATGTTAAGAACATGGTAAATTCAAGGATTCACTTGGCCTCCAAACCTGGGTTTTTAGAGTTGGTACCTGCTTGTTCATCGTGCGCCCTGATATAAACAGGATCCAGGAATACAGATTGATTCGATACAATCTACACCTATGAGTTACTTGCAAGAAAGAATCCTCCAAGGTTAAAAGAAGTGTCATTTAGTAATTTCCCAAAAGTATTTGTTATTATTTAAGCTCAGTTAGAATGTTTCTTTACACAGAAAACACTAATAGCCTCTCGTTCATTAATCCTTTTGGTATTAGATGATGTCCTTCAGCCATTTGGTAAATTAAATATTTACGTACTACTTTTACCAAAATAACAATGACTATTTGCTAGAGCATTAGCAGTTTTGGACCATTCTCCCATAATTAATATTTGACAAACTGACAGTAATAGCTTATAGACAGAAGGGACAAGCCCGGCAAGTTTTAATATCGAATTGCAAACTATGCTGTCAGTTCATTTATGGAATGCAACAGCTGACAAAAAAAAAATCTTTTCTTTCCAGAAGTGTAAGTGGATCATTCTCACTGACTATGAAAGACTATGTGATTGGTGTTTTTCTGGAAAGAAAGTAACAAAATAAGCTGGAAACAAAATAAAGCTGGATTTTAAAAGTGCAGTATTTCTTTGTTTAATCTTCTTTGATGTTATATCATTTCTTCAAAGCTATTATATTGAATGGGCATGGAGCTAAAGTCAGACCAAACCTTCCATCCATAGATGGCTTTGCAGCATTTTCAGGATACAAAAAGGTAAAACTTTGCATTAAACTTGCAAAAATTAAGAACAGCTCCATTTTTGCCAACTGCTCTCCCATGCACACACGTTTACCTAAAGAACAGTTAGAAGAGACGTATTACTGGTTTTATACTGTTGATTCATTTGTTAACACACATGCAATTCCTATGCTACATAGTCCGAACACAGAAAGGCACAAGCCACTATTAAGCTATGAACTCTGAAGCTTTGGTCTCCTGTATTTCAGCCTAAGCCTTGCTCAGCTGTACTGCTTCATATTAACAGCTCATACATCCACAGCAAAAGTATTATCAAAGGACAATTTGTAATTCCTCATTTCTGCCTGGCAACTAGAGACTTTAGGAACCCAATCTGTTTTGGAAGCCATCGACTGTAATAATAAAACAAGTTCTGTATTTGGCCCTATGTGCAACTTTTACATCTCACGCCTCCGAGGCCCTACACTTGAGACACCGCCAGCCCCAACCACCTACTGATGGCATGTGGATATCTTACCCATTCCAAAAGGAATGAATGCCTCTTTCTTAATTAGCTGTCCATTCTCATCCAGAAATCTTGACGGTTGAAATTCCTCTGGTTTCTCCCAAATGTTAGGATCTCTGTGTACTGACCACAAGTTGGGCACGATCACACTGCCCTTCGGAATAGTATATCCCTGCAGCACTTTAAATAAAAGCACAGAGACAGAGGATCTGACAAGTTGCTAGAAGTAAATATAGGAGACTTATTAAAAAGACGACTAGAAGATGTCACTAAAATTATATGGATCCCTAGCTGCGGGCTACAAACGCAGCAGCAGCTTAAGGCAAAGGTGATCTCTGCTGGCCTGCCTGGGTCAGAATCACGCAGGCCAGAGCAGCTGGAAAGACATCAAGTTACACCAACAGCACCCTGCAGGGAAAAGGCAGCAGCAATAGCTAGAAATGCACCCAGATGCAAGGAAGCGCTGAGACGCAGTTTCCTCCTGTTCCTGTCCCATCACAGAGCCCCGACATACTGAAAGTGGAGGTAAGGAAGAGGGACGGGTTTTGAACTGTTATGACAAAAAGGTTTTGAAGTGACTAATCTCATTTCAACTCCGTGCACGCCACTGTCCTGCAAGCCAAAACATTTAAAAAAGTGTATCAATTCAGTACTGGGTTTGAAAGCCAAGTATTGCTACCTCCCACTCACTTTACCCAGTTCTCAGCTATGTTTATGAGAACATACAGCCAACAAGACAATTTGGAAAAAGATATTTATTATTCTTTTCTGCAGATGTGGAGCTCAATGGTAGAAGCCTTTCAAGCTTTAGCTAACTGATTGCTCTGAATTGATGATTTCAGACCTCTGTGTCAGATGGCCAAAAACAACTCTGCTGTTTCAGGTGCAAAGGTGGAATCTCAGCTGCCAACTACCACTAAGCACATCGATCAACACAAGCTGACCCCCAGAAAAGAAAGGGCTCTAAGTTAGAAAACTTCTGGATGTTAGGTCAGTCATGCTGCTTAAACAGAGGAGTATCTCAACCCCATCTACTCTCTATTAATGGCATTTTACATGCTTGGGTTACATGTCTAACATGAGGTCTTTGTGAATTCTCACTAGATGCCCCATCAGATCTTCATGCACAAAAGAAACGCTGTATTAACAAGTCTCTACAAACGCTTACCAGCAGTTTCTGAGGCCATTCGAGGAATAGAAAGGGGAACAACCGCAGTCATCCTCTGCACTTCCATAATGGTTGCCTCTGTGAAGGGCATTTGAGCCTTGTGGGTAAGAGAGGGAACTTTGTCACGTCCTAGAACTGCTTCAATTTCTGCATGAACCTTCTCTATTCAAAGGGAGTGAGAAAAAGAAACAGAAAACCAAAAAAGATGTACAATATGTGAGAAGACATCATCTCAGTTTCATTTGCCTATGCTTCATTGTTTACACAGATTTATCAAAAATGACTGCAAGACGTGATCCCTAGCTGAAATAACTATGTCAACATAAGCCACAAGAACGGTCTCAGTTAAGAACAAAACAGCAAAGCGCAATCTTGATAACTCTCAAGAGTAAAGCTACTGAGATGACAGACATTGCTAGCACTTCTGTATTGGAAAAGTACAGGAAAAATTCTGTTCCAGTCCCAAATGTATTCATGATCTTAGTTTAAGAGTTTAACTATACAGTAATCTGAATGGTGAAAACATCAAACTTCTGGCCTGCATTACAAAAAAAGAACAAAAAGAGACTGCGTGTAGCGTGTGCCTGAGCTGGCCTCTGTCCCTGGGGAGATCCAGTTCTCAGAACTGGGAAAGGTGGTGAAGAGATAGGAAAGCTTTTCATGCAGCTGCTTTAGATACTTCATTCTGGAGCAGGAATTACTGTGCTGTTACTGCAAGCGTTGAAGTCATTTAACTTGTTCTTGTTGTTTCCTACTTTCTATTCATAGAACCTAAACTCAGCTATTTCCCAGTTCCCCCAAAAGGTAGCAGCAGATGCTCCCTCCCCCACACAGCCCTTCTGCAGAGCAAAAACAGAAGTTAACGAGCTTATCTCCCCTCTCATTCATGTGAGGCACAAAGTGTCAAAATAGTTGTTTGCCCCTTTACTCTCACTAAAGGCTCAGCATACAAGTAATTCTCTTCCTAGAAGTTTCCAAGATGCAAGAGTTGCTTCACCCATGTACAGGATGATGCGCCTTTTCTTCCAGGTAACTTGAAATCTGGCTACACAGTGAAAGACACTCCTGAAAGAGAAGACCTCAAAATTACCCTTTAATCAAAAATAATAAAAGTCAGTTTTCATTTTTTACCCTTGATATCCTGAATATTTTGTGGTTGTACTGCTTGCCTTTTCCAAGATTCAGAATCAGGATTCAGTATCAGGTTGCTGATACTCTGAGTTTCTGCTCTTTCCTCTCCTTAGCACTGACTCAAGATTAAATGAAAGCTCAGTGCAAAAAAATTTCTCTGTTTTCAGAGAAATTTCTCTGCATTCAGAAATACCGTACAAACTGTATTCAATGAAGAGTTGCTGCCACCTACTGGGTTTGCTACGAAAACAAGTTCTCAAATGAGGAACACACAGTAAAAGATATCTCCACAGCAAGAGATTTGCTAATGGTGTGGCTCTCAAGTACCTGCTTTGTGGGGTTTTGCTACTTTTTTTAATGGCACATTATAGCCCTGTGTTCAGGTGTGCACATCCACAGTGATTTAAACGAGTAAAACTTTCAATATTAAAAAAAAAAAAAGGAGACTGTCTCATGCCAAATGTCACACCAGCATTTTACGCTGAACAACATTTCTTAGCAGTTTGTAAAGATATGTGGAACTATACAGAAAGCGGCCGAATTGCTGCTCACATTACCAACTGCAAAAACACAGACTTCACGAGTTCTCAGCTAACAGCTGAGAACTGTCATTTGAACTGCCCCATTACATTTCATGTATTTAAAAAATCTCACAGATCTTCAGAAGACAAAGACCAAAACCAAGTCAGGGAACAGACCAAACCAAATACTCCCCACTGCGTCCCTGTATGCACGCGCACACACACCTTTCTCTTTTTCCATGTAAAAAGCAAAACTCGCTTCCACAGATAAATACGTTCTTTCTGATTTTTTCCCCTGATAGCCCTTCATTTGCCCTTCTGTGTCTGCTACATTTGCTACCGCTGAAAGTTATGCAATTCAGGTACTCCCTTTAGGCATTAAGAGAAACATATTACCAGGAAAAAAAAAGAGAGAAAAATAAAAGAGGCCCATACATGACTCCCAGGCAATCAGGACACATAAGGAATGGGATATTAGAAGTAAGAGAATCACATTTCACAGCTAAGTGATACACTCTGAACTACTGATCTTATTTATATTGTTTGACAACAGCCACAGTATAAGGAAAGGGGAAATAAGAGAGGCAACACAACTGTTAAGAGATCAGCAGAAGAGAGAAAACTGACTAGCACATGCACGTACAGTACCAGGCAGTAGGAAAAGGGGTTAAAAAAACCCAAACACAAAACTCTTCTAAATCTCATTTGTGTAATTTAGAACAAATCTAATTCATGTAACTGCGTATCAAGTCAAACAGTGATAACACATAACCATTAAAAACAGAAGAATAAGCCTATGCAATAAAATTTTATTTTACATTTGTCCCCAGTGGACACTCTCTTCCATATGCTGAACCGATGCCCTATTTTGAAATCTTTGCTCAACAATTTGTTTGACTTTTTGCAATAAACTATGATCTTGACCTACTTAAAGAGATTATTCCAGACAGACAGGTGCTGTAAACAAGTATCTATTTGCTTATTTGCAAAATAGCTGCAGCATATGAAAACCTCAAAATCTCAAATACTTGATAAAAGTATTCCAGGTTTATCTTGTTCTTAGAGAACTTAGCATGAAGTCAGTGCAAAGCAATGGTCCCTTGGGGAAATGCTTCACTACTGTAAACTGAGGTAGAATTACCAAAGTAGAATCTGTCCATCCTGTTAAGGTTTCCAGTCTGCATATACTTGACAATCTTTCTAGTGGAAATCAGTTGCTATGTAGGACTTTAGGAGAAGCTGCTGATAAATTAATAAATCAATCGCTTTATTCTTCTTAAATTCAACCATCTAAATTTGCTAAATAGTACTAATGAAAACTCTGGCTTTGCAACCACGTGTATTCTAACAAGACAACCACATACTGTACTGTAACAAGACTCAGCATAGAAAAATATTTAACCAAAATTAATTTTAAGTCTCCAGTGATGGAAATTTATCCTAAGAAGTCCTGAAATGCAACTCTAGCAAGTACTATTTTAATATTGTAACCTCCCCAGCACCACTGGTATTTTTTTATATCCACAAAAACCTACAAGTCATTCTCTAGACACAAACTGTAACCAGATCATAGCACCATCGAATAATTTGGGTTGCAAGGAACATCTGGAGGTCATCTGATCTAAACCCTTACTCAAAGCAAAGCCATCTTCCAAGTTAGATGCAATTCTGAGGGCAGATCAGACTATTCAGGGTCATACCCCACTGAGTTTTGAATACATCCACAATCAGAGATTCTGCAAACTCTCGGGGCAATCTGTTGCAACCCTTGCTATCTTCATAGGGAATTTTTTTTTCCTAGTATCTGATCAGAATTTTCTTGTTGCAGACTGTCTGATGCTTCTCTTCCCTCCACTGCGCACCTCAGAGGAGACGGCCTCCATCTTCTTAGCATCATCTGATCTGACAGTTGTAGACAGCATAAGGTCTCCCTGCAGTCATCTTCCCCTAACGCTGAACAAGCCCAGTTCCTTCTGCCTCCCCTTTGGGGCCACGTGCTCCACGTGTCTTTCCTCCCCCTGCCATCATCAGCAACCCAACTGCCATGACCATTCAAGACTGATGGTGAAAGGCCTTGTAATGACATCGAGCAGCTGGCGCTGTGGACTTCTGTAAGTCCAATTTGCTTAAGCTGTCTCTAATTTGATCTTCCTCTACCGTGGGCAGTGTTTCACTTCCCCAGACCCTGCCACCAGGGAGGCATAAAAGCAGACCTTACCACTGAGATATGAGGTATCTCACATATCTTATATGACTACTATAGGCCTGGAATGCCACAATTGCCAAAGTTTTTGAAACATGCTAAAGTTCCCTGGAATTGCTTGGGAAAAATAAAGTTGTCCCAAAACAGAAGAAACGTGTAGACTAAAAGGCAATTTAGATAGTTAATATATAGCACGAACCTAGAGATCATCACAGCAGAGCTGACAGATGTCTGATTACATATTAACTTTTCAAATTACATGTACTATTTCCACTCCAAATGACTTCTCTACTGCTGCTGTTTGCTTCTGTTTCTGAACACTCATCTAGAGCTTTACAGTTTGGAATAAAACACCGAAAATAAAAATAGTCTTACCTTGTACTTCTGGGTAAAGTGACATGTAGAGCAAGCACCACAGTAATGTGTTGGAAGTAGTGTCTGTGCCTGCAATGAAGAGGTCACCAATGATAAAAAATAGGTAGTCTTCATTAAAACTGCTCTCCTTGTTGTTCTTTTCTTCTTCCGCATGGATGAAGTACATATCAATGAAGTCCCTGGGATTTGCTGCATCCAGTGTGTCCCTGTGCTGTGCAATTATTTTCTTTAGAAAAGCAGTAATATCTAATTCTGTTTTCCTAAGTTCCCGGAAAGGCCCAAAGGGAAGGTAGTACAGCCAAGGGCAGATATTGACCAGGATCATATAGCTGTTCACGCTTAGCTCTAGTGCCCGCGCCATGTTCTTCAGCATCGTCTTGAACTCAACATCTTCATAGTTAAAACGCTTGCCAAAGGCCATGGAACAGATAACATTGGACACTGCATTGCGAATGATCGGAAAGGGATTAAATGAATCCTTTCCATGCTTCAGCATTTCCTCCTTTATAAACTTCAGTTCCTCAATGATTTTAGGCTCTAAGCTGTGTCTTCCTACTCCAAAATGACGCAGTGTTGAGAGAGAAAATTTCCTCTGTTGCTTCCAGACAGGGCCATAAGGTGCGAAAATAACACCTGGAAGAGAAAGGGAGAGTCTGAAACAAAAACACTCTATTTTCAAGAAGAAATAGAGGCCTGCAACCCAAGAGCCAGAAGAGAGGGAAACAATACATAGCAAATCTATCCCAAGCACTAGGAGCTAAAGAACAACACAAGCTTCTTTATAACAGCTTAGGGAAATCCTGTCCCTCCTTTTCTCAACCAGTGAAATGAATATAACAGTTACATCAGTATTAGTCTTTGCAAGACGCTAATGGATAGAGAAAAGGTACTGTAGATGCCTCATTACAAATGATAACAATTTTGTAGGAGCTGTTACTCTGGGACATACGTTTACTATAGCCTTTTCCCTTAATGTCCTGAGACACGAATTCCTTCAGGGAGACAGAACAGAAGATACTGGAACACAAACCGGTTTGCGTTTCTTTTCCCCTTCACATTACACAAACTTCTCATTACTATTTGCATGTGTACATATTTCTATTACAAGCAAGGTTCTTCTTTAACTTATAATCAAAATGCAGGACATGCATGCTGCAAACAAACCGGGAAGGTGAAGACAGGTTCAGAGACACTTGGCAAAAACCTGCCTTGATTTGCATCTCAACAGTTTTGATGCCTCTAGGCACGTATTCTGCATGATTGTGCCATTATGAAACACCACTTAAATGAAATCCCTTAGCTTCAAGTGTATTAGTCACTTGCAAGCAGAAACATCTCTTTCGTTGAATTGACAGACCGCTCCAAAGACAGCCCACGATATCCCAGCATAACAAAATAAATACACAACCTGCTATTTCTAATGTACTCCATGGTTAACCTGAGAAAGTTTAAAGTTACCAAAACACAGGCTAGTTCTGCTTTTGTTCTTCTAGTAAAGTGACACCAGGTGTTTTTTTCTGGAAAAAAGAAGTCACTTTATAAAAGCATCAATTCTTCTGTCAACTGCAAATCTTACTGTCAAATTTAAAAGAAAGCGAAATGGCCATAAGAAATTAGCAACAGAAAGGTGCACCATGTTTCAATACTTAACACTACCTACATTTCTATTTCAATTTAATGTTCATAGCCCCTAATGCAAAAAGGGGAATAAACAAGTAAGAAATCTAGAATAGCTAGAAACAGAAATCTGCAGACATGTAAGTGAGATAACTGTACTCAGAAGGGTCTGCAATCCCAAAGGTATAAATAGTTCGGTGCAACATAAAGCTGGTAATCTTTCTAGCCAGATTTTCTGATTACATTATCTACTCATAGAAGTGATGACAGACCGAAGAATACAAACACATGACCTAGCTTCAAAAGCCCTGAACAAAATAAGCCTAACATTATGAAGAGTCAGAACAAGCTGAGAATCAGCTGAACTTCATCTTCTCTGCATGAAGACACTTGTTAGGAAATCCATTCAAATATCTGCTCCCCGGCTCTTCAAAAACAGAACTAAAATCTTTTCAGATTCCCTTTCTCAAGTGATGCTTCCTGGTAGTACTGGTGTCCTCAAGTAGGGTAGGTAAAAAACCAGGCTTATTTGGGGCTGAATTTGGCCAAGAACCAACTTGGGGTTCCAGCGTTTGTGACTGGGAAAGAAATGTGGATTTCTTGGAACAAAACAATGTTATCGCTCTTTCTATCCCACAACAAATACCTCCAAAACAAACTATAGATCCAGTCTCTTCCCCTTTCTGTCATTAAGAAAATTAGTTTTAGGATCCAAATACCTTCATAAAAGAAAACAGACCTATTGTCTTGAACGTAAAAAAGACACTCCCGACCACACGGGAAGGCTAAGACCACCATCAAACCTCCCTGCGCTCAGAGTCCCTCCAGCAGTCCTGCACAGGGCATGGCCGCGCGGCATGATGCCTTCTGGAGTCCCGAAACCCCAAACTACTGCAGAATACTAATAATTGATTTGCAAATCGGGAAAGAATAACATGGGAGACAGCCCACTGAGAGCAGCTGTGATTTTGAGCAGCTTTTGGAGACCGTCGTTGCATGGGGGCCAGGCAGGCCCATGCTGCCCATATTCACTGACCCTTTGTGTACTCAGAACACGCTACCCCTGCGGTTCATTCTACAATACCCTCACATCTGCGGCGATTCAACTTGTTGCACCAGCTAATGTAAGCTCGGTACGTTTTACAGTCAACTGGGCAACTCTCATGTAACAGTTCCCCTGCCCGAGCGCAGCTATGGTGACCTTCCAGATAAAACTAAATGTAAAGCAACATAATGTCCCTGACGCAGCGCAGAACAGTCAGGCACGGTCCCCACACTTGGCTGCAGCACACTCCGGACAACAGGCTCCTGGCACTTTCGACTCGAAAAGTCGAAAGTGTAACGAGTGGTGTTCCCCAGGGCTCAGTATTTGGGCTGGTTCTCTTTAATAACTTTATCAATGATCTGGACAAGGGGATTGAGTGCACCCTCAATAAGTTTGCAGATGACACCAAGTTGGGTGAGAGCGTTGATCTGCTTCTGCTTGAAGGTAGGAAGGCTTTGCAGAGGGATCTGGACAAGCTGGATTGATGGGCCGAGGCCAATGGTATGAGATTCAACAAGGCCAAGTGCCGGGTCCTGCACTTGGGTCACAACAACCCCACGCAGCGCTATAGGCTGGGGACAGAGTGGCTGGAGAGCTGCCTGGCAGAAAAGGACCTGAAGGTGTTGGTGGACAGCTGGCTGAATATGAGCCAGCAGTGTGCCCAGGTGGCCAAGAAGGCCAACAGCATCCTGGCCTGTATCAGGAACAGTGTGGTGAGTAGGACTAGGGAAGTGATCGT
>VYZM01006451.1:180409-203647 GCA_013398915.1 Dromas ardeola | reverse complement strand
GGGCTTGGTTTGAGGGCTTGGTTTGGCGGGTATTTTTAGGGTTGGGGTTTTTTTTGGGTGGGGGTATCAAAAGCTGACTGTGCACTTGGGCTTAGTCCAAGTTTAAAAAGTTTCATCGAACATAAGCACGTACATGTCCATCTAGTCATAAAAAAAAAAAAGCGCTCCTCACAGCCTCATTTTAAGTGCAAAAATATATTTTTATTGAGGCTCATAAGGAAAGGAAATAACTGATGGATCCTTCTTCCCCTTCCCCAATACAAAAGCTGGCACTTGCAGGTAACACACCAAAAGTTTGTTTCCATAACCAAGGACTAAGCTGGAGCAATGGTTAAATAGCTGCTTGGCAAGTGCAGAACAGCTCAGAGGGGCCTCTTACAGCTGGACCTACGTTTTAGAGGAACAATGGTTTTAGTTCTTATCCTTCCCCATTAAAAAAAAAATAAAAAAAAACAAACCACAAAACAAAAACAACTAACACCACACCAAAAACCAAACTGGTTTTAAGGGTAAGCTCCCTCTCCCTGCGAAATACGCCTTAGTGCACTTTCTCCAGCTGATTTAATTTTAATTTAATCCCTGCAAAGGTAATTAGATGTTGAAAAATGCCACTGCGTGGTCTCCCAAACCATTTGCTGCAGCATCAGCTGTTTTAGTAAGCGCTCTTGCTATGTCCTCACTAAAAGAGGAAAGCCCTGTAGGCAAAACACGAGCACACCACCTTTAGAGTGACCCCCACAAAAATTAAAATGCACAGAACAAATGGTGCTTACCCATTAAAAAGGGTGTTGGGTTTTTTAAACTAGTTGAACATTCAGTGAAGATAGCGACAAGTAGCTCTTAAAACAGTGGCTGGACTATATTAAAAAGGTTTTATTGCAAATATACAGAAGTTACAGGAATTCTAGAAATACATAAAGCTTCAAGGACCATTTTCCTCCAAGCAATTAAGGCAACTGGATGCATTCTCTCTTTCATCTAATATAAACAGCAAATGGATATTTTACTAGCCATGGATGAAACAAAGTAGAAAACCTAAGATCACAGATTAAAATTGGCAGAACAGAATGCAGCTTTTTTTTGTGTCTATATTTGGCAGAAATTCAGTGGCTAATTACAGTGTACACCAATAAAATGCATCTATTAGAAAAATACAGAAAAATAACAGGCAAAGATTTATCTGAACCAAAGACATCATAAAATCTGAGCCTCAAGGAAATTTTAAGTTGTGCAGTCTGAAAATAAGAAGCTAAGCTATTCACTACAGCTGAAACACATTACCATTTTTGCCCCTTTTCTTTATTTAAGAATAATCTAGCCTCACTTCCTTCTCAGTCTAGTTGAGAAGTAGCACTAGATAAAGAAATTCTCTCCTTGCATCCATATGCAGTTGAAAGATTGGCTTCAGTGGCATATGGCCAATTCTAGGTTACCCAGAGAATAAATTTCACATTAATTCTGATAAAAATGAAACTTTTCATAGTTTTAAGTGAATTTACTGATCAAATGTAAACTTTACTCTGAAATATCATTTCTACTTAAAAATAAGAGAAGTTGTTGCAGCATTAAAGTCAGCTTTTCCAATTAAAATCAGAACCAATAGCCTCTTTTTAAAGCATAAAATTAACAGCAAAATATAAACAAGTACTTTACTAATATTCTGCATACCCCAAGTAACTACATACGCAAGTTTTAGCACTACAGTGCTTTCCTTGGTAATCATTTCTCCTCAGTACTGATACAGCCCCAGTATCAGTGTAATAAAAACCACCTCCATTTAATTCAACACTTCAGGAAAATCAATTCCTCAAACTGTTTTACCCTACATTGAAGAATCAAAGCATTTTGTGACTCTAATTTTAACAGGTAAAAAAAATCTCCGTCTAATAAGCAAACAAAAAAAACCCAGAGTCAAGTCTGTCACTAAAACAAGTGTTTAAAAAAAAAAAAAAAAAGTCAAATTATTTTTCTTTAACCAAGTTACAGAGTTAAGGCCCAAGCAGAAACATTGGAAGTTTAATTAATACAGTAAACTCTCAAAAGCAATATAGTATTCCTTTCTCAAACTTTATCTTAGCCTTTGAATCTTACCAACAGTCCTTACGACTGTTGACCCGTTATCCTGTACAGTTGTTGAGTTAGCACCCATTCTCTTCAAGTATGGGCTGTGTTTTTGTGTTTTATTTAAGCTTGCAGGCAACTTTTGGATTATTTTTTTATTTCCACAGGCACTTTATTCACAAAAAAAAACTCTCCTTGTCAAAAGAATATTGAAAATATTTGAAAATTCTGAGTTTGACTAGTGTACTGACAAAAATGTTTCTGTAACTCACAGCAGCTAATTCAAAAAACCTGCTCAGTCAAGTGCATGTAGCATGCTTGCAAAATTTTTGGTTTTGCAGGACATTTAAACATGGGGCCATTTATCTCTTAATGTTTCTGTAAATATTGCACTTTTTTGGTAAATTAAAAAAGACAACCAGTTTTCTTCGAAGCATCTAGTAATTAAAAGACAGGAAAGTTATATTTCAATGTGGCTTAGAACTGTTATGGATGACTTTGTTCTATCTTTGGCTCTTCCAAGTGTCCTACTACTAAAGCAAGCGCTGAGAGAAGTACGAAGACACAATACAGACTATCGTTACTGGACTATCCATCTTCACCCAACAAAAACACCCAACTTCTACCCTAGATGGTGGGTTTGTTTCCTTTTTAAATGATGTTACTCTAGACCTATGATATTCTTTGCACAGACACAGAAACCCTATAAAATAGATCTTAAAGAAGCCTGTTTATTTCTTGAAGTACTAGGTGCAAGTGATTCAAGAGAACTTCTTCCAGTATATGAAAGGTAGCAGTTCAGTGACCAAAACCTCAGGGTGCCACGGCTTTAGAGCAGAGGAGGGGCGCCGCAGTGTTCCAGACTGTACACACAGCCTGCTCGTTCGCCACTGTGAACCTGGACATGGCACCCGCTCCGCATGTTCCTATCTCCCGACAAATTAAAAGCATCACACTTATTTCAGAGCTGACTATAGCAGGATTTCCAAATGTGTTTTAGGCACACACCTTTACAATGGCAAGTTGAGAAGCAAGGGGCCTTGAACAAGAACTAACGGCTTTGGATTCTCCATAGAGAGAAAATGTAGGTACTGCTACCTAAAGACGCCTCTTGAAGATTTGGAAGTGCACTGTCCTTCATTATATGCAACGTAAAATCATAACCAAAGGGGGGGAGGAGGGGCACAACAATATCTTCTGTGACAGAAGGCACAAGATAGTTTTTCATCTTAAGAGAAAGTTGCTAGTGAAGCTTTAAAGCAAAGTTAGAAAATTACTTTGCTTGTTCCACAATCTAAACAAACCTAGTTTAAGGCTCTTCCATGTGTTTTTATGATGTCCTATTATGAATTGACTTGATAATTATGTCAAGTTTCACTTCTGTTCTTTAGATAGATACGGTTATGTGGTCATGTTCCTTCACAAGTTTGTTTTTCAGAAGTTTATGCAAGAGATGGATCTACACTGCATAATCAGTGTTCTCCTGACACAGTTTCATCTGTTTCACATCCTCTCTTTCTGTCTCCAAGGCTTCAACAATGATGACAAAGCCAGAGAATTTTTATATATACATTTTTTTAACTATTAGCCTATGCCTTAATCCTACCTAATACAATTCTTATATTTTAGACCCAAGTTTCAGAAGATTAGCTATCCTGAGCATGTATGAAAATTTCATTTTGGACATGTACTCTAGACCCATATACACTCCTAACATTTTCCTGCATTAAAAATACTTACTGTAATATTTTGCTGGTTTTATATAAAACAGAAGTAGAAAAGGGTCATATTTATATAAAAAGCATTTGGAACAGGCTTAAAACATAGAGAAATTTTGCTTTATTGAAAAGGTGTCACAACAGCTTTCCTTAATGTTCATGGGTAAGAAGAGAATACCAGCTCTTGCTATTTTTTAAGAGATCATTAGCACCATAAATGGATAGGGTTTTGATTTTTAAAGATGTGTACGGTCATATAAGTAGTCCAACAAAGTATTGCATTTGTTAGTACACAGGCTGACCATAAAAAGTTTCGATTTGTATGTGCTGAGTAAACCATATAAGACAATTTCTTTAACATGTTTTTACCAAATTCATGGTCAACAGTGCAATTGATCATGACAGATAGCACCTTTGGAGATAAAAGCTACAAGATGCTCACATTATTGCATTTTTTTTTTTTTTTAAAGTACAGCTAGTGCAATAGGGTTTTTTTGGTTGGTTGGGTTTTTTTTTTTGTTTTTTTTTTTTTACACAGTGAACATAGATTGCAACATCTAAATAACAACTCTAGTATCTCATGATATACAGCAAACCACAACACTGAGTTGTCATCCACATAACCAAAATAGCTGACATGCTAGAAAGCGTTATCCATTATAAAAGCCAACTCCTGCTAATTACGAACAATTTATGTAAAAATTAGGCCCAGTTTGCAAACATTAGTAGAAACTACAGCACAAAAGATAAGTAGTATAATTTGTTATTGTAGCAGTATGCTGTACATTGTTTGCAGAACTGGACCCTAAAGCTATATATATAAAAAAAGGCCATATATTAGCTCCGTATCATGCAAGCACTACAGCATTCCTATATTACCATCTAGGGTTCCTCAGCAGCCAACGGCTTTTCTTGCCTAATTTCTCCCAGGTTGGATACATAGCTCCAAGTAACATACAGAATTCAACCTAGGAGAAATCATGCAAGGAAAGCTGTCAGCCAGCGAGGACAAAACCGTGTTGCAGTTAAGAGAGTGACATCCTGTACTATTTTTACAGAAGTCTTTAGGAGCTCTCCTCAAAGTCACACGGAAAGCACAAGAACCGCAGCCATCAAACCATTATTTCCTCTTTTACTTTCAGGTTCCTTGATGCGACCCTGACCTCACAAAACACCCAGAATTTATCTTTTTCACATTTCACACATGCTCTCCTGAATCAGGAAGATGAACACAAATAAACATACTAAACATTTAAAGAGCAAGAATTGATTCCTGAGATAAAAAGTATGCCCAAAGATGTTAGGTTTTATACTTGAAAATTATTTCAAGTTTCAAATTGGGCAAAGATGTGTCTGATGAGAATATCGTTTGGCTTTAGTGTTAATTTTAGAGCCTTCTCAAATGTAAACCCTACTCTTCTGTATTAAGCCATTTAGAAAAGGCAGTTAATAAAAGCAAATAAAGACAGGAGCCCAAAACAGCCTAGGCTAAAATGTAAGCAGTATTTTGAGTGGCAACAAACTATGAAAAAAGTGGAATGCAAAAATAGTTTTTATAGGAGTAGCAAAGCACGGATAAAAAGTTACTCAAAATGGAAGAGGGGTTGGAGTTTGGCAATACTGTGTAAGGTCCATATATAAACACTTCACTGGTAGAAGTAAAAGTAAGCACGGAGATAAACTTCCTCTTGATATTCACAGCACTCCTGCCATCTCTAATTAAAAAAACCCCAAACACCACAAACCAATAATGCTAGCAATAACAATAATTTAAAAAAAAACAGACCCACTCATTTTAAATGTAACTCCCATGCTTGAAGAAATGACAGATTATATACCCCGCTGAATTAGAACACAGCTCCCTGATGACTGGTTTTACAGTCGTCTCCCTTTTCAGCCCTTCCATAGTTTTCTAGTTTGTTAGTCATCTTCACTACACTTTTTAGCTATTGCCACCTTTGGTACTGGTGCCCTCAGCCTGAAAGGAGCTTCAAAGGATGAGGAGTGATGGCTCACAACCTACTATGCAAGAACAACCTAGTTTATCTTCCCAGAGAAGCCTCTGTGTACTGCATCCAATACTGCATATGCCACAGAGACCCCTCTCCGCACACACGTCCCTGCATGGTGCCTAGGTCCCCATCTGCTCAAGGTGCCTTTATTTCAGACTACTTTCTGATCACTTTTTCTTTTATTTAAAAAAATTAAAAAAAGAAAGCAGAAGTCACCTTCAGACACATTTCAGCAAAGTTATTTCGTGAAAATTAATCTCAATTGTCACAAAGGAGATTCTTCTGTAATAAGTCTTTGCAGTTCCACAAATGCTACCCTCCTAAAGACCTTATTATGCAGAGGGCAAATACAAGAGCTGAAGTTAATATTATATAGGCATAGCTTGAAAGAAGAGTATTTCTGCTAGAAGAAACCCACGCGGAGAGACTATAAAAACACCTTAGGCACTGTATACAATGGATCTACATTTTTTCCATTGACGTTTACCAGAACTAAAACCAGTTATGACTAACCGTACACCAAGTAAAGGACAAAAACACTCACTCCTCATCTAGGGGAAGGACGGGGCCAACCAATACAGAACCATTTGAAAAAGACCGAACACTAAATATAATGGTATAACACAGCATCTTTTTTCCACGACAGTATGAATGAGACTGACTGTAGCATGCAGGCAATAGCATTTGAATTAGAAAAGGGACAAACTACTTCTTCCAGCAAGAGCTGGTTTGCCCTCTCTTCCTCCCTGCGTTGCATCTCTAAGTTAAAGGTTAGCCCACAGCAAACAGCCATAGAAAACAAACTTCTCATAGTATTTGCTGAACTCCAAGTCCTTAGGAATTAAAAATATTTTCATTGAAAACAAGTCAAATCTTCCTGAGTTTTTAAGCGCTCATTTTAACCAGGAGAGAAGATCTCCTGAACAGCAGTGTTTTAAATATGCACTAGAGACACAATATTGTTACTTCATCTTACAACATTATTCAGGCATTCTAAGTGTTTTGTTAGCAAAGATCACGTACCGAAATAAGAGATGAGTTTAGAACAAGAATTTTTTCCTACTATATTTAGGTTACCCATACCTAGCCCGAAATAATTATGTGCTACTTTTTAGGTTCGTAAGAGTTAATCAAATGGTTAAATCCATGGAAAGTTGAGCTAACCAGAAAAAGCTTCAATATGTTTTAAGCACTGCAGCACTTTCTTCTTGTTATAGAAACTATTAGTGACAGCCTGGAGGAAGAGCTTTTGACAATTTGCTAATCATATTTAAATATTTTAAGATCTCCAAGCATCTCTCACTGAGTTGGGGTTTATTTTTAGATTCTAAGTTACAGATGAGAACCAGCACAGTCCACAGCACAAGACATACGTCTGTACTGTAGAATTAAGTTCTTAATACTGCCCGTTTCCTTACAGGTTTTTTTGCAGCACTATTACACATAAACAATTTAATTCTACATCACTTAGAAGTTCGGTGTAGCTGTAGCTCAATTTCATGTAAAAAGCAATATATGATCACTGTCTACTTCAATGTTTTCATCTTCCTTCCTTCTTGTAAATACTAGAAGAAAAGCCTTTGTCTTCATTCTTATTTTCTAGATGCAATTTTTTTTTTTTTTTAAGACACTGGAAATATCATAAAGCATATATGAAGACCAACATATGCAAAGTTACTTCAGTGGCACATAAGGGTATTTTTCTCGTGTGCACTTAAGCAGCATCACTCATTTGAATGATGTCCCACAGAAGTAATTATTTTTAAGACCTCTTTTTTCAGGAACTGAATTTAAGATGTTGATTTTACAATGCCTGGTATAGACTTAAATTCAGAAGTGTTCAATCTTACAGTATCACTCTAATTTTGTGTGCCTACAGAAGACTTCTAGGTAAGTCCAAAATACATACATTGTAAAAATATCAAGATGACAATGGAGTTTTACAGCTGTTAAGTCTGCCAGTAGGAAAAAATCGTTCCAGTACATCTGATAGATTGGACACATTTTCAAAATTACCCCATGAATCTTTAAGATTGTTTCTTTAAGTTAAAAAAAAAAAAGGTAAAAGAAAAAAGCAGTGGGAAAGTTCATTTAAAGTAAATGGAAAGACTTCACCTTGCACCAAATTTAATGGATCTGGTCTCTAGAACTGTAAATCATACTTTGTATCTACTGAAATGCAAAAATGAATTTGGGTTAGCACCAAAGAACTAGGATAAGTTGTCCAGCCAGATGCTACTCATGGGAGAAAGCCAGAGTTTGAACAGATTCCGATTTAAGATACAGATAAGTGGATTTGCAATAATCTAATTAAGAGAGTTCTCTCTCATCTCTTAAAATGCTTCCCAGTTCCATCTCTGTTACTGAGCTTACTAAGCTTTATTTCTCTATTACATGAAGGTCATGGATCTTAACATATAAATACAGTCTTGATTTTTTTTTTTCCTTCCTTCTCTCCCCTCCTTTTTTTTTTTTTAAGGAGGGAAGCAAATCCAGTACCAGACTTCATAGCAACATTTAGCACAGCTTTTTTTGCTGCTACCCCAACTGTAGCTATCTTTCCAAGAAAACAGCAGTGAATAATTAACATTTAGTACCATTTACGTCCACATGGGAGTGCTAAGCACCTACCACAAAAATGTCAGTTTACAGTGGTTTCAAGTATACGTTAATAATTTCTGGCATTGGAATTAAGCATCTGTAGCACGACCACGTAGCAGCACATTTCTTTAAATGCTCAAGTTAACCTTTTAAATCCAGGTTTAAATTTAGGTTAGGCATTTAAAAAAGCTTGTTTCATGAATGCAAAGCACCCAATAGCATCTAAGTCATACCGATATGCAGGTCTGCAAGTATAGTGCCTCTAATTTTAAGTGTCTGGGAAGTTCAACATGTAAATGCTCTTCAGTAGCAAGAAGGAGCTTTTTTTTTTTTTATAGTCACAGTACAGGTGCAGCTCACGTGACATCTGTAAGAAAGATTATTTTTGTAACTCCAGGAAAAATAATTACAGTGACTTACTGCAAACCACTGGGGATCTACAGCCCAAATAAGCCTACAATCAAGTGATTAGTACATTATGTGAAATTTAAGTTTCTCCTGTTCTTTTTAGCCAGTGCAATTCTTTTTCCTCTTAGGATGAAACCATGTTTGCAGCTTCACAGTATTTATATACAATGATCACTCAGTTCTTAAAATTAATAAATTTTATGTACCAGCTGTGGTTTGTATTGGATAAACTACTATAGCAGTAAGCACTAGCATATACCATACTTACCCCATTTCATCACCTTACATATAAGCCTATAAAGTCTTCAAATACATCTATGCCATCCACGTTTGCAAAAGCAATTTAAAGCTATTGATACAGTAGAGAACTGGGATTTTCTGCTAATTAAACACATACACACACCATTTTGAGGCCTTTAATACAATGGAGAAGACTTAAGCACTTAAGGAAGGGCCAATCCAGAACGGGAATAAAGTATTTTGAGCTAGGGCTGCCATTTAAACTTTCCTTTTCTATTACTATAGAAGTTTCTATCAAATTCAGCAGTAGAATGACAGCTCACACTGCCCAACAAAAGCATAATGTTGACTTGGTTCTATTTCATCACTTCCGTATTTCTTCCTTCCAAAAATAGAAATAAGTGTAAAAAAACCACCAAACACCTCATTCCTGCATGAAAAAATTCTGCTCTGCAGATATATTACAGAAATCCCACTGAGATGTGGTGGTGGTTATGCAGACAATTAGCTGTCTGGACTATCAAAATACTTATTATTCAGCCACCAGATGAAAGCCACTGTTTTAACTCCTTACTGGAACGCTTTTCATCATGTTGTTTTCAAGGCACCGTTACCACTAATGAAATTCATTCAGAATTTCTAAAAGATAGTGTAACTCCAAGTGACTTAACATGACTGTATTTAAGATATCACAGAGCTTAGAATTTGGCTTAGAAAAAAAAATTATTATGCTCTATGAAGTAGTATTGATATAACAAGTCTCTTGGGAGATTTACAGACTGACATGGAAAAGCTTCATTTATATGATACAGAGAAAGGACTTTTGTATAAATGTTTTGATACTGGCTTTTTAGCAGCTCAAGGTCTGCCAGGAGCAAGCAAATGGAAACACAGGTACGCCCATACACACACAACTTCCAGGGCATGGTATAAGACTCTAAGAAGCCTATTTTAAATAACAAAAGCAAACATCAGCAGAGTTTCTTTCTTAGCTAAATTTTACCAAGGATGTATTGTAAGGAACATTGTTTATTGTATTACTTTGATAACGCACAAAAATATTTAAAATGCACATTAATAATATTCTCATATACAACTCTTAACAACTGATCCCCTTAACTGAAAAAAAAATTGTATTTGAATACTCTATTGCATTTTATAACTTTAACTGGACTTTTTAAAAAAAAGTTGTCATTATTTAAACTTTGTTCACACTTGTCACTCAGTTTAAGACATTCTTAAAATAAGCAGCATTTCCTTTATGTTAGTATCACTTTAACACTTAATGCAGTTTTATCTTTGCTATCAGGTTTTACTGAAGATTTGAAAATAAAATTGAGTTAACTGCAGAAATTAATACAGAACATAAATGGTTAAACATGGTAAGCTCATTTGATACTTTACTTTCCCAACAATACAAAACAATGAAAACCAACAAGAAACAGGTAGCTGTTGATCTGTGGTTTTGTTACATGTTTGCCATGGTAATTTCCCCACATTTTCAGCCAGCTTTCTTAAATAGCCATTTTAATTGGACTGAAACCCTGGAAAAACAGAGGAATCTGCATGTGATTTTTACCACAGTGTTGTTTAATATGAAATGGTTTTAGGTAACAATTGAAGAAATGCTACTGTTGTAGGTATTCACCTTGGCACTTTGGGGTTTTTTTGTTTGTTTGGTGGTTCTTTTTGTTTGTTTGTTTGTTTTTTTTTGTTTTTTTGTTTGTTTGTTTTTTAAAGTCAGTCACAGAAACACGAGCCAACAGGTAAAAAAGAAATTCAATGCAGAACTATGGCTCCCAAGCAAACTTGCTACATAGTTTCAGCAAGAGATAGCTACTAAAATTAAAAGTATATTTTAAATATAGCCCCATTTTGGACCTGTCCTTGCATTCCTCAAGCAGGTGAGATTGTAGGACATTTGCCTGAATTACGAACTGTATGATAACTCTTTCCAGTAAGTAGTTCTGTGTAGTTGAACACATTCTAAACAGCAGTGTGTGCTTTTGTGTGTATATGCATGTACATACACCAGTAGGCACTGTATCGCTATATACACAAGGCCAAACTGCAATTAAAGATTTAGACTTTGAAACTGTGTCCTTTTTTAAAAATAAAATTTTAGGCTCCTTGAGCTCTGATGTTAGCAGCTATTCCTAATTTGCAAAGTCATCAGGTAGCACAACAGTTCAAATATAAAATTACTAATAAAAATGTAAAAATTGGTATATAGGAGAATATACGGGAGATAATGGTGGTAAGTAGTATTTTAGGGTCATAAGATATTCATACCCTCAGAGCGCAAAAAATAGTCAAGACTTGCTTCCAGCTGTACCAGTCACGCAAAGGCCTTACCTTCATTAGCAAGAATAATGAAACAAACCACTTCCCACAATTGTGTTGTTTTGTTTTCTTTTTTATATACCTCAATACGCCAATATCGTGCCTTTACATTTTAGCATGTTTCTGCCCTTACGCACTCCAGAACTATGAAGATGAGATTTTTGGGTGCTTCTGTGGATGAGTGATAGTTAGTAACGAAAGTGTTAGTGTGGTCTTTGGCACCTCTATCTCATTAGTAAAGCGAAGTCCTGCTCCATTTTTTCTTTAATAAAAAAATCCCATCAGTGGTGCATTCCATTAGCACTGAAGAGTAGAATAGGTCTGTACAGCCTGACGATAGAAAAACATATGAAATGGCAATACGCGTGTCTACAGTTGTCTTTCTAATCAATTGCACAGAAGCTTGGTCCACTTCTTCAGTTACAGTGTAGTCCGCAAAAACTTTGGTTACAGCATTAATGTTTTGGTAAAAAAAAAAAAAACACAACCAAAAAACAGAGCAAATGCTTTCCTTCTTTTCTTCAGGTAGACTTTTCATTGTCCTCTCCTGTCTTCTGAACCCGTGAATACTTTTTGCATGAAGATTTGAAGCAGCTGGGAGGCCAAGATATCGGCCAGGAAAAGCTGCAAGGAACAGAGCCTTGCACATTCTTCTCAAAGAAATAAAATATTGGATACCACCATGCTCGAGAGAGAAAATTTGTCTGCGAAGAAACCTTTAGAGTCTGTATTGGCACAAGTAGGTAAAGAGAAAAAGGAAACAGACAATCAGTTTAAAGCACTATAATAGATTACACTGAGTCAAGACAACTGCAAAAATGAAATATATTTGCATGCATTTCTGCAAAGACGAGGTGCATTTAGCCTAGAAAAAAAAAGGAGCATTGAGATAACACAAACATCACAGTCCAAACGTATACTACAAACTGAGCGTCTAACACAAAGGGATGCTTTGTTGCTGTACAAAATTTAGGGAGATAAAGCACTGACTTTGAATGCGAGTCCTTTCAGGCATGCCGTGTTTCCATTGATGACTAGTAGTTGAAAACTAGATTAAAATGGCTTGAGAGCTACGCTCCTACTTGAAAGTGCTCCTGAAACAACTGCAGCAGATACCTTTGAACAACGTACTTTTAGCAACACTTACAAAACTGTCACTTGAATTTTAGTATGGTCTGGGTAATTAGATTGGACAGAAATTTTATTACTAAACTACTGTTTATATATGTAAGCTTAGACAACCAAGGGCTGGCTATTCTATACATGCACTACAGCAATAAAACTTTGAAGTTCAAAAAAACGTGTTTTTAAGCCAAAGTATCAGGAATTTAAAAAATAACTTTATAAAAAATAAATTTTGAAATAACTTAGTAACAGGCACAGATCAAAAAATGCATTAATCCATTAAATATTTACTTAAACCACAGTAAAGTGAAACTCCTTGCACAATTTGTTTAAACTTCAATACGGAACCTCTATTTTTATTTTTAAATTAAGAACTAATTTTGACCTTTGAGCAGTATTAACAAATGTAGGTTATACATTGATTCTAAAGGTATTTGCCACTCACCTTTTCATTAGCCATTGAGTGGTACCACCAGAAAAGCCGCGTGGTGATATAGTAAGCAATGATGACGTCTACGGTATAGTGTTCATGAGCAACAAGGATACAAATTATGCCAGCAGCACTCATTAGCCAGCAGATTAAGTGATACCACCAGAAATGACGTGGTGAATCTGTAAAATAGGGAGGTGATGGGAAAACACACACAAAAAAGACATATGTGTTATTATAGCAATCCACAAAGGGCAGGGGGGAAAGATAAAAAACATTATTTAATTAAGGCTACTAAATTTTAAAACATAACTCATTTATACCACACTGGTACAAGAACCCTGTTTTGATATAGAAAACACTAAAGAATTATGCAAACTTACTGATGTGTTCTTACTTTGTAAAATGAACCCAAGAGAAGCTTGCAGTTAGACAGCACCATCACCCATTTTCTAGCCAAATTAATAAGTTTCCCAATTAAATCACTTCTAGGGCATGGTGTGAAGGGGAAGAGACAGAATTGAAGCAAGACATACACTTTGATTATTTTACTGGGGTGCATTAATCTCTGTTCTTTTTACAGTCTATGCTCAAGTAAACTTACTATCAAGTAAAATGTCTAGAATTTCAAGTAAAATGTCTAAAATGTCTCCTGAGCGGAGATCACAGATTAAACAGGAAAAGAAATGCTTATTTTAATTCCTAGGTTTTAACTACTTTGCATGAAACCTCTGTTCTGTGAAACAGAATACACTGTACAGGGAAGTACAGTATGTGAATTTATACCCTTTCATTAAAGATTAACAAATGGGAGCAAAGCTGTTCTTCAAAACGCATTTAAGCCACTTCAGTGGAAAAGTTCCCCTGCCCTTCTTTCCCCATTGAAAAATGCCTTGGGTGTCACAATGACCATTCATAACTTCTGACAGGCTAATGGGCGTCATTTCACTCGCAGTGGGAGGTTTTGGCACCCGTTGCCTTGCGGGGCAATGGTCAGCCTGTACTTTCAATACAATACCAGCAGAAAAGCTACTGATCTCAACAGGCCTACCCAGTAGCAGTTTGAGAGGTTTGTGCTAAATAGTTACTGTAGGAGGACTTAAGTTGTCAGAACAGTAAACTCTCCCCAAAACACTGCAGAGAAATCTGTATCTACTAATTAAAACAAAGGAAAAAACTCAAACCTGTAAGGATCCAAGTCATCTCCAGAAAACAGCCCCAGGCAAGACAGACAGACCAAGGCTAAAAGTGTAAATAACTATTGTGGGCAACAAAGGCTGGAGTGCGGGGAATAGGTGAAGAAGCAGCAAAGGATGAAAGGAAGAGAAGAGCAGAGCAAAAAACCCACTCTGCCAGAAATAATAAAAACCTCAGAACGCATCTTGTGCTGAAAACGCATCACCAAAAGAGCAGAAAAGACTGCCATAAGCAACCTCTAATTCAGAGCAATTATAGGGCTTAAGCCCTTGCTCAGATAACATTTTGTAATTATATGGGAGACAGAAAAAGGAAAGCTATGCATTTCTCATTTATAGAGCACAACTCCACTGAAATATAT
Organism: Dromas ardeola; assembly: GCA_013398915.1. Classification (NCBI taxonomy): domain Eukaryota; kingdom Metazoa; phylum Chordata; class Aves; order Charadriiformes; family Dromadidae; genus Dromas; species Dromas ardeola. Next base: position 189,151 of record VYZM01006451.1, on the reverse strand, counting down.
GCCTAACAATTAGGCAGCAGTCAAAGGGCTTATTACAAGAGTTTGTATGATACAATTCTTCCAACCCCTTATTAAAAGTACATGAGTTATACTAGCCTTGAAAATACTGTGTCATCTGCATCTTTCGTGGTACTAAAGATATTAAAGAGTATGTGACCAGCATTAAGCTGCAATAACATACACAAAACAAGGCCCAAAAAAATTACCTATTATTAGGCTATTTTACTAATACTATTCTAGTAATTTCGATGAGTGGCGTTACACATGGCATTCCCCCAGTAACATTCACTTTACACAAAGGACCTAGGCCTAACAATCAGCAGACTATAATCAGCATCTTAAATCACTGTTTGGAGAAGACTGTCTTGCATCCACAGATTCGAAGTTTTTCATATTAAACAGGCATTTTTATATTGTGTCTTTTGCTTAAGGCAGACTGTAGCACTGCAACACTTCCTTCCCTCAACATTTTAATAAAAAGAAGGCATTCAACTGATGCTGACTAGTCTTATTTTTGTTTCAGTGAGAATCACACATTCCCAGGAGCCAAGCTAACATTTGCATAGTTTGGGACACAACAGTAGGAGAGAGGATTCCAATTCCAAACATGTGAACTGGAAAGGGAACTCCCCACTATGCATTCATGAGCGGCCAAGTTCCCAGGGTAGAAACATTGCTTACCATATATCAGATTTATAAGTTGGTGCTCAGTTCTCCAAGGTTTCAATCCATGCTCTGTGGGTGCAACACAGATAGATTTTGCCCCCCTGCCCCATAGCAATGTAATGCAAAGGGGGAAACCATAACCCCAATATATCTTCTGTGCGCTTGCTAAATTCTTACCAACTTCAACAGGCGTAAGGAAGAGACTAGCAGAAGACATCCCAGGAGCATGATTCAATTTCCCATTGTTTGGAATAACTGATATACAGCACACTTAAAAGAAATGACATTGCTTCTCGATGTAGTACAAGTGTGCAATGGCACTGTGCTCAAGCCACAAAAAAACCTTAACATCTAAGGTATATCAGCCAACCTGCACAGAGCTAATCTGCATAATTAACTACATAATGTTTTACCCAAAATTTGAATAACCTGTCAATGAATAACGAAAAACTAGCTTGCTTCCATCAACTAGTTAACACTCTATTTGAATTAAGAAAAGTGCATTGAAATAGCGTTACTTACACTCTTTGATGAACAGGTAGATCAGCGTTAATACCACAGTGTGACCACTGAACAGGAAGTCTCCACATAGGATGTGTGATCCAGTTATAGATAGACCACCACCAGAAATCAGTCGCAGGATCCTCTGAACCTTTGCCTGAGAATCTCCATTCAGCTAGAATACCAGAGAAAGTACAAAAAAAACCCAAAAAACTTTAAGATGCACTATAAGTGACTTGAGTAAACTTCTTGCCCAAACATATGCGGATTCAGGGAGATAGGGAGAAAAGGAAACAAATTATCTTCATTTTCTTTGGCTTTCTTTCACATATTCTTAAGCAAATAAGCATACATATCAAAATTGACAGGTTCTAAAGACCAGCTTGATAACACTAGCATTCTGTCCATGCTTTCCCAGGCTATTTTAAAATATGCATTGTATGAGAATGAGGTGCAGAATATACTGGAAAGGTATACATTAAAAATTTGTAAGGTCAGGTATCTCACGATAGCCCTTGATGGAATGGACAAGATACATTCAAAACAACCATACACTGGTTCAAATACAGTACCACCTCGCATATCGCTTTTGTCATTCTGTTCAGAGCTGAGAAATGTTTCCACAGGACGAAAACCTCAAACTCGCTTCGTTTTGAATTTGATTATAAACTCAGTCAGGACTTACTCAGATTTAAAGGATTTATTTTTTTTAAAATCAGCTTTTGATTTCTCATCGATACTAGGCAAACACCCAAGTTTCATCTAGCTGTTTAAAGATTAACTCTGGGGGAAAAAAAAAGCAAACAAGATAAAGGGATAACTGAGTTTTTCATAATCAGAAAAAATATTCACATGGGACAAGAAAAGAAATCCAGAAGAGCTATCAAGTTTATCCGAAGTCCAAGTAATTAATCCTGTTTCAATTCTAGCAAAATACACTTTCAGCAGATACATTTAGGTTTTCCTTTGCTTACCCCTTGATACGCTGTCTACTACACACAAAGTCATTCCTCAAGCTACTAGAACAAAACAGTGGAATCTTTACAATAGTGGTATGTACATAACTAAAACTTACTCAAATAGATACTGATTCATAAGAAAAGTAGTTAATCTACTACATTCCTAAGTTGTCCCAATGTGAAAGAATAAAACTGAAGACACATACTGCTGTACCTCAAGATCAATGAGATCTGACCCAGGAAGTGAGAAATTTAACTCCCAAGCAAATTGGCAATATTTTCAGGTTTCAAAATGCTTATCTTCTCAGTGCACAACCAAACTGTTCCTTACTCTCTCAAGTGCACTGTTCTTTCTATGCAGCCAACACAATACAGTTTGTTCCAAGGCAATTATGTGTCTACAACTTTTTATTAGCAACCTGAAATGGTAGTCACAGAATTCCTTTGTGTCACCACCTAACTACACTGCCACAAAATTTTTTAAATATTCTTGTAGAAATATTAGCATGTACATGTTCCTATATGTATCTGATCATTTGAAGAGCTGAACTTGTTTTAGTCACATTTATATACATTTTGCAGGCTGGAAGCAGGGACAGGCAGCTGACTTCAGGTATTGCAACAGCTCTTATCAAAATAGTGTGAGAAACAAGACAAAGCATATGGTAATACTGTGGTTTTTTGAAAGGATACTGGAACACAAGCTTGTGTATGAGCCTATGAATTACAGTATTGACTTAAGGTATCCTACTACGTAAGAAAAAAATATTGCTGCAGTATTAGAGTGATGAGCTTGAGCCTCAGAAGCAAGTTTACTGATTTGGTAGCAGCAGTATGTCAACATAGGTACTGTCCTTGAAAGCATCTTACCTGCAGCAACGACCTGAGGCTCTTTCTGTATCACACAACTTTTGGTTTATCATTAGCTATGTTTCTGAAGACATCAACTCAAAGCAATTTGTGTTATTAAATAACACCTGGGACATTAACTTCTATTTACTCTAATGGCTGTAAGGACTCAGGCAGAGACTATGGCAAGAATTAGGGAGCAAAGGCTCTTACCTTTGGTGCACACTGAAAATGCATTCCAGGCACAGGTAAGGTGGTAACGTACATAGTAATACAGCGGTACAGATATAAAGTTCCTATTATAAAAAAGAACCTCCGTCCCACTATTGATCTGAAAATAAGGGAAGGGGGAAAAAAGACTGAGTACAAAGTCCACATGAAGGATATACACATAACAGTTATGGAGCTCTAGCTTTACTAAATCCCTAGAATTAAAGGGCACCTCCACCTCCCTCCTTTCACCACACACTTCTCTAAATCAAATACTAAAAAGTCTTTCTTCAGGTTTTAGTCTTGCCATCTCCTAATAGTCCGTAACTACTACAAAGCTCCCACCAAAGCTATCTAACCAATTCAATATGGCCTCAGTCTAACCTAGATGTGCAGTCACGCATAACGTTCCTCTACTCAGTGACCTTCTCTTTTTAGTCCCATATTACAACCACATACTCGACTTAAATACGTCTAATTTAAGCAAATGAAGACAAAGGAAAAAGCTTCTAGTCTGGCTGTAGAGGAGAGTGGATTCCTCCTCAAATTTTGATGAGTTGTTTGTTTTTTGTTTTTTTTTTTTACATCATCATGATTTCCTCTGTTTAAACATGGCCACGTCAGTAAAAGGCACTTTGAAAAGCCCAATCCCAGAATAAATTTGACTAGTACAACGTAGGTGTCAGAAATTCAGATTTAAAAAACATTATTCAATAATCAGGAGAAACTTGTGTTCTCATATTCAGCATAGACACCGGAATATTTTTGTAAAGAAGTCACCCCTTTGTCATTTTCCTGCCAGCCCTATTTTACAATATTGCTACAGACACTACCATAAGATTTCTTCTACCCAAAGTGAACGAGAGAAACCAACATTCTGAAAACATACAGCAGAGAAAAAAAAAAAGATACAGCTACTTACTTGTATCTAAGAAACAACCACTGGAATATCCATAATCCAACTAGTATCATTCCATTTATTTCTGATACAGAAAAAGCCCATGTCACACGATCAATGTAATCAAAAAATTTGTCAGGCAAGGGAGGGCTTAGCTCCTTTGGAGGTACTCTCTCATGGACCACAGTGATCATGACAGTTGTTAGAATCAAGTTGAAGAGAGCATAGACAAAGGCAATGCCTGTTTTCCACCATTCCAGAGGAAATTTGTTCCTAGACTCAGCAGGCATAGCAATCTGGATGTAATCAGGATATTTCTTTGTTGTTTTTCGCAAGCCATTAGACAAGCCCTTTGGTTTGCTAGTGCCATTTTTGTTCTCTTCACTGACTGAAAGAGTAGGTCGTGAGTAGCCATTAGAAGTGTCATTGTTTTGGCCCTCCATATGCTCTTCAAGCTTTGCTGTCTCAATGGTATTCATTCTCAAGCTGTATGGCCAAAGCAGCTTTATTAGTGATCAATTTCTGGGCTTTCTGAAGTCTGTTATTCCTCAAAGTATAACGTTCTTGTTCCTAGATGATTTTTTTATTTCTGTAAAACTCTAAAAGTGTCCATTGTGCTTTCACTATTCAGATACTGTAAAGCAAGTCGTGAAAACAAATCTGTCTTCTAGAACTGTGTCATCTGAAAAAAAAAAGAAAACACAAACAGAACAAAACCAGATACTGAGAACCTTCAAAAAGAGTAATGAACACTGAACAAATATCTTAGAAATGCTTATTCTAAATTCCATCCAAGTCTACTTACAAATACAGTCAAAAGGCAAACTAGAGAGAGGTGGTTACTGTGAAATAATTCAAGCCAGTTCCTACTAAGTAACTTGATAAATCTGTGATCAGTTTTGGAACTAGTAGCAGTTTAGGCTTTTTTTTTTTTTTTTTAAGGACAAGATCCACAGACTTTAATGATCATGACAACACTTGCTTTATCAATTATCAGAATTGAGTCTAATCCATGTTTGCACCAATATTGAATTTTATATATTGAATTTTATTGTTTAAAGGCATGCCATACAAATTATCTCCTTTTTGACCCTAGGGTTGCTACAGATATTAACATGGTTTGTCCATATAGATCAGGTCATCTTGTTAGTCCAAGGTGACTGGACAGAAAACAGAAGTGCACTATAGGATTTGGTCTTGTAAGGCATAAAGTAATTCAGATTCATCGAGAAAATCTACTCAGTGGATAGCTCCATTACATTTTCGTGGATCTAAACGAGTATTTCAACCAAAACAGTAAAAAAAAAAAGAGAAAGAGAGAGAGAGAAATATGTGTCTACATAGCCACTAAATAATGAAATAATGTCTGAAATTTCAGAAAACTGAGAAACATACCTCTAGATTAGAGTCTTAGTTATAGTAACCTATATGTAGGACAAGCCACAAATGGATCTGTGTTTAGCCTTTAGTTACTTGAAAATATGTCCGAATTTATTATTTTTTTTAAACAGGAACAAACAACAAGATTAATTATTGCACAGAATTTATTTCAAGCTGCGTTTGTCAATACAGTAAAGTCTCATTAGATAAAAAAATAGATAAAAGCATACATTTTATAACAACATTTCTACAAAGAGAAAAGAAAGCAGTTCACCTGTACAGCACTGACATTGCTCTAGTCAAAACAAAGGCCATTTCCCCCGTCTTTAAAGTTCTGTGAAACCACCTATTTATCATAGTTGTGATGTCCTTATGTTTATTATTCTGTTGAACTCCTATGGCTAAAGTAGTATTATCATATACAAAGTGTTCAATATCTACCAGAAAATCATAATTATCTCTTTTTAATTGTCCTTTCAAGTAAGAGAAGTTCAATTCTACCACCACCTCAAGTCTCTGCATGCCAACACAGGCTGCCAGTTTGCTATGCTGTATGTACAATTAAGTCATCATGATGGAAACTACAGCTCCCTATCCATGCATCACACAACTTGGCTTAAGAGAAAACAACCTGCTTCGGAAAAAACTGTAAGGAAACTGAAACACACATAAGACACACAAACAACAACTCTCCACCCCCACAAAAAAACAATACCCAGGAAAATAAGTGGTTATTTCAGATGCTTTTTCTCCCTCTTACTAATCAGATAGCAAACTCCGCTTCTCTTAAGAGAACAAGATGTTTAACCCTGCAGCCAGGAAACCATGTCTCTGATGCTTTCCAGAACTAAGAATATTCTTTTAGAGCTGCTACAAAAGCAATAGCCTTACTTAAAACTGTAGAACGTTTCCATTTTCATAAGCCCTTTTCTTAACACACACGTTCTTCTATTCCCTCTGTCTACTAAAGACAAGCATACACAGAACGCTTAAGTGACAGTTTAAAAACACATCTGAACCCATCTAGTTGCTTAAGTTTTGGAACCCAAGTCTACCTTGCACTCACCTACTAAGCCAAGACCTGTCTTCTTAACACGATGTTACACTTAGCAGTCACTGATGTAGAGATCAGCAATCAAAACTCAATAGATTTTATACCCTGCACAGTTGAAACATTTTTAGAATCATGCGTTTACTGAAGAACAGAGATCACCACACTAAGTAGTAACCTTAGCTATTTCCTTCTCTTCCCCACAAATACCTAATACCACTAGTAACATAAGTAAAAGGAAGATTTTTTTTTCAGATATTTAATGACATCCAAGTAAGCCTTAAAGATCAAAGAGCATCTGAACTACAAATGAACAATAACCTAACAATCTAAAAGTAGAGTAGCACTGAGGTTTTTATATTAACTTATTAAGCAAAGCAATTATACCTACAGCTTTGCAGGAAAAAGTTGTGTTCCTTCCTGGTACTTTTTAAAATGGATTAAAGGCATATTGATCTACCAGTTCTGATGACTCATCAATATTATTTCAATCAGAGTGCTTACTGTGGTCAAACCTTTGTTTACATTGATAGTTCAAGGTGCTGTACATCACCTCATCAGTGATTTTTAAGAACATAAAGCCTTTCCTTTACAGTACCTTTGCAATCTGTTTCATCCATATTCTAAAAGAATGCAGAAACTCTATTGATGAAAAAGACAAAAACACTCTGCTTGAAGCTTTCAGTCCCTTGCTGCCAATCTCACTTGCCAGAAAAGTGACAGATACAGAGCACCAATAGCCTAATCATCCTCTGCTACAGGCTGCAAAAGGAACTCCCTAGAAGTATGTAGGTTTTTCTGCCAAGTCCCTGTGAGGGGTGTGTTACTTTTAGCTTCCATGATGTCCTTATATTAATTTAGGTAAAATATCCTACTGCTGCTTTTGTCGAACCTGGAGTGCCCCCCATATCAAAAACGAGATGGCCATAAACCGCCTAGCAGCAGTGCTCAGACCTGGCCATCTTGCCAACATCTAGGGTCTGAAAATCAAACCCAGTTGCTCTAAGCTATGGCACATCCACTGGGGGAGTCTCAAAGACTCACACAAAATTGGCTAAGTAACCCAAAAAGACAAACAAAATTCCTGTAAGGGACACACACAGGTTTTAAGGAACAAGTTTTCTTTTTAAAACTACTTCAATACATTCTAAAAATAGATACATACCCTCAACAAGGAGCAGAGCTTCTGAACTAGCAACATTAAAGCAGAAGCCATAATTGCCACAAGGAGCAACACGTTTCAAGGAAATTTATAAAAGTGAAAAAGATACAAAGAGAGTAAGGGTCCTAACTGTTTATCCTGAGCTTCTACTTGCTCCCATGCAAATAGCTCCTTCAGTTTTCTGCACCCCCATTTGACTGTCATTCAAAGGAAAATAGTTGACTGGGAGTACAGCTTCGAGACAAGTGTAAGAACGCACGTCTACATTTGGCTCTTTATGCTGGAACTTAAGAGTAACAAGCAGTTTTATTTAGCCTGTTAGTCATCCAATTTTCATATAAAGGTCATTTTCACATAAAGTTAGCTCACAATTGGTGTTTCTCATCCAGTATGTTGAGCTTCTGTAACATTTCTTAAAATGTTTTAATTTCTAGGATTTATCGAGGACTGGATAGTCACAATTTGCACAGGCCTTCCAAATAAGTAGTTCTTCACCTGTTGCTCCAAATATGAACAATACTATCGGAACAAGAGCATCCAAAACAGCAAGACCGATCTAAGCTGACATTAAGGAAGGCAACACACTCGTATACAAGATGGGAAAGGTTTCTAGGCAGTAGTATTTTTAAACCTCATTCACTTTTGTTAAGGTTGGCTCAAACATTTGATACAGCTGCAACATATTCTTGTATTTGTAGATGCAGAAAAAGGGTCTGTTTATGAAGTACTGCAGAAAAAAATTACACAGAGATAAAATGAGAAAGAAAGTTATAGTATCATATTATTATCTATATCACAATTAGCAGGAAACAACTGTTAGGTGGTTTGTATTTTCTTCAGTCAAGTTTTTAAGACTACCTATGAGACCAAACTAGAAAAGAAGCTGGGTAGCCTCTGCTACCTTGACAGCAATGAATGAAAACTGGCTTCTGGGGGTTTCTCTTCTTATTTTTTATTTTTAAAAGCATTCCAGGTCTCAGTTTGTTTTTATAGCATCCCTTCTTCCATGCCATATGTATGCCTCACAGCATGTAAACCATTGGGGGTAAAAAAAAAAAAAAAAAAA
>VYZM01006451.1:161248-171672 GCA_013398915.1 Dromas ardeola | reverse complement strand
TTTTTGTTTGTTTTTTTGGTTTTTTTTTTTTGTTTTGTTTGTTTTGTTTTGGTTTTTTTTTTTTAATTGTAAGGAATTAAATTAAAATGTAAGGAATTTATCTAAAGTCCCAGAACCAATCTTTTTCCCCTTCCTAATACTTTGACTTTTAAGAAGTCTTTCTGTTGAATTTTTTTTTTTAATAACCAGAAGCTCTTTTAATAGTATGCACATATGAAAAAAGTTTAAAGAAACTGTTGCAAAAGTCATTACACCACTAGGAATGCAAAACGCTGCTCAGGCATAAGACACAAACTGAGTTAGAATTTTGTAGTTTAAGTCCTTCAGAAAGCAAGATCTATGCCCTACAGCAGATATATTGTCGCTTCCTAAAACTTCACAGACAAGTTCCCATCATTCAGTGTCTCACTCAAGACAAAGAACACACAAGAAACAGGTTTTCTACGTAGAAGTTTCCCAGTGTTTGCTGGAATACTGACACAAGTCAGCCTGAAAGTCATGTCCAGCCTTTGAGCAAATCCAATTTCCTTTTATTTAAGATAATGCACATTGTGAGCTGCCTTAAGCATTGAATACTCAGATGTGCGGGTCGTAAACAGAGGAGGAGTGTCACATCTTTTGAGTAAAGATATTTATCATCCAAAGCCAGAAGTGTTTCTTCCTGTGTTCCTAGGATCACTATACTAAAGCACACATTAAAAACAAGTTGTATCATCTTCAACTCTGAAATAGTTCAATTTCAACAGAGTAATTAACTATCTTAGTCTAAAAAGGTCTATTCAGAGAAAGCTCTCAGCTTCCCAAAGTTTCCTTATGTCTGACAAAGACTTATGAAACAGATTTGGACAGAATTGAGACCTATTAAACCCTGCTTCTATGGGGCAACAGCACAAGCCCTATGATGGCACAAGCTGTGATCTCTTATTCCACAAGGAATCAGTCAGGGCAGTCACCTGAAGTGTCCATGTCAGAATTCACAGTACAATTTCTTAAGCACATTCAAGCCCCAGAACACTGAACACTCATACATACATACTGAGATACTTTCCAGCAAGAACTCCAGTTTCCACTAACCCTCAACATTTGATCTGGAGTGGAGACTTCACAGCAGACAATTTAAAACAAACAAATAAAAACTAGAGAACAAGTTACTATTCAGTTTAACAATACAAACCATTTCCATCACACATACAGTAGGCAGAATAACACAAGACAAGAGAGCGTTCACACACCTACATACTTTCTCTAAAGTAGAAACTACGTTCTAAACTGTTAGGTAAGAGGCTATGTGTGTTTGACATGTACCAACATAAAGGTCTATTTGAAATATAGCTTGATCACCCGCAAACATACTTCATGGGCAATCACTCTATAGGTGCTGCCTGGCTAAGAGGTAAACAAAGATAAAAAGGTCCTTTCCAACAAGGCTAGACTCAAATTACATCAGTCTGTACATTAAACATTAGGCCAAAACTGATTAACCAGTTCTGATGCCTTGATCTCCTCAGGAAGAAGGTCCTGTTGAGCTAAGGTATAGGCCAATTCATCAGTACATCTGGCCTACATGCCTTCAACTCCCCAAACAGACTTCTTCAGGTGAAGCATTTCAGTCTGTTCCCTCAGACTAAGTCTGACATTTTGATCATAATGAGTTTGTGTCAAAGACAGCGAGATTTAGCAGAGAAACAACCAGCAGCCACTTCATAGTTCAAACAATGCCCAAGAAATTCAAAACTAAGAAAGTGGAGAGGTTTTCTAGATGTATGCGTACTTCCAATTCACATATCTGGAATTATGAAGTGACACACTGCTTGCCAAAAAAAAAATAAAAATAAAGAGCAAAGGCAGCCTCTGCTTCCCTTTGCTCTTTAACTTGATCTATGAACTGTCCTAGGCCTATAGGACTCATAAAAAGAGGAGATGAGATGTGAAAACAGAGTGTTTTAAAACAGTCATAATAGAGGCAAGACAAAAAAAAGCCATCCTAAATAACAATAAGTTTTCTGTCCACTAGGACTGTCTTTTACTCCATTGAATCATGCTATTACAAGTATACAACAACAAAAATACTGTGTCCTGCAGTTCACAAGCCTTTTGATGAAAGGCAAAAGGCTTCTAACCTGATTCTAATTGAAAACACTATAGAATATTGCTATAAATGCATGTGTAAGTAGATTGCTCATGTTCCATTTTCAGCAATGTGTAACCAAATCATAAGCTACGTAGTATCAGTCTAACATTGGCCGAGTAATACAAGTGATTAAAACCGAAGTAAGCATTTTCATAATACTAAGCGTTACAGTGGATTTATCAAGGTAGTAGTTCTTTGACCAAATTATGTGAGGTTTAAGTACAATACTCCTCTTGTAGCCATCCTTGTAATTAAAATACTGACTTTGATAACCAACAACCTTTTCTGCGTATACATGCACCACAGTCAAATTTTGACTCAACTGTGTTGCCTTAAACAGGGTTGTTCTAGAAAGGCTGGCAGTGCTAAAAGCTTTGTGTCTGATTTCACTACAACAGGCAGCAGGGGGAGAACAGGAAGAAAGCGCACATGCATGCGCACTCAAAAAAAAGCTGTGGAACATAGTTCTAGTATTTGCCCTTAATGTAGCACAACTGAACGGAGAGCTCCTGCTTTCCTGCAACTGGTCTCTGGACTCCAGGCCTTTGAGGGGGAATAGTGTCCCATTTTAACTTCAGTCATTCAGTACTGAGCTCCTCAAATGTAAGAGCGCTAAAGAGTTTAGTGCAAATCCTACGATGTTTAAGAGTTTATTTTAAACTTTCTCAAAGCCGAAATTAAGAAAATAAAACCCAGAAACATTTGTGGGAACACTCATACTGCAGAGTAAAACTAAAGCAGGCAGCTACTTACCTTGTTCAGATTGTCCAATGACTAGAAAGCAGCGTACACAGGAAAGCGTAAACTGCCTGCAATCTGCAGAATTACATTTTTAATAAAAGAAACACTACATATCAGTGAAAAACATTTTTAGGGCAAGAAGCGTAATCATTTAGATTTTTGTTAGAGCTGAAGATTTCTTTAGCCCAAGTAGATTAGCTTTGATCTTTGACAGGCATTGTGCTTTGTCCTATGGTTGGTCAGATGAGATGTATTTCACCCATCTTTCTAACTTTTAAAGCCAGTACAAGTTACTGATTTTTACCATAGACATAGACTAGTTGTTCTACACAGAAGAACTCACTACTTATTATAATACTTATGCCTGCTTGTGTGTATGAAAATAGCTTAGGTTTTTGTTGTTTTTTTTTTTTTTTTTTTTTTTTTTTTTTTTTTTTTTTTTTTTAAAAACTGCAAAGAGGAAACTAACAACCATGGTTACCCAAAAAAAAAAAAACAAACCCAACTATCTTCAGTGAAGAGAGCTTGCCATTCAACTATATAGCATGTGTAGTATTCAATTTCACAGTGGTAAATACTGCTAAGATGATGAATCTGCAAATTCAGGATATAGTCACTGCAGCAGACAGAAGTTTAAACCCCTAAAACTCAAATCTTCAGTAAGTTGTCTTCATATTAACTTCCAAGTTCACTGTGGCATCTTAGAAGGGGCAATGCCTTTAATACTTCTTGCTTCAGAGCCAAGCAGGATGCCACAGCCCTTCCTCTCAAGCCTGAAGTCCATCATGAAAGTTAACATATTTACAGGAAAACAACTGAAAAGATTGCTTTTTCTATTTTAGTGCATGAACGCTTTTAATAGTCAATAGAGGATTCAAACCATTTCAGTCAACCCTCTTTCTCACAGGATGGAAAGAAACACAACTTCACTTTGAAGGACCACCTTCAGCTTTCTAGCATGTTTTCCACATCAAGTAGAGTTCTTAATTCGTTGGGGGTTTTGTTTGTTTTTCAAAATCATTCCCTATAGCTGCATGCAAAGTATACATATGCAGTGAAACAGAACAATCCTGTGAAAACACAGCAGACTGAGCATCTGCACTTCTTCAATAACTGCAGATGAACAAATGTCTTGCGTTGGCCTTGCTATTTAAGTAGAATCAAATTTTGTGCTCATAATGAGCCTCTACAAGAGCAAGATGATATGCCAGAAGACAGGAATGAACTCTTGTCAAGCAACACGCTGAAAATGGTATATAAAATCAGAGTGAAATCAAATGAAGACAAAGTTCATGCTTCTGAGAATGGCACTGTGAAGAACTCTTACATAGCATCCTTACAGATTAGTACAGTACTACGAAAATAGGAAAAACCATAAGCTTTGGTAGGAATTTTGTCAGGCTCCTAATATACAGCAACTAAACATAACATGAGTTAACTTTTAAGTTACAACATATTGATAGTTTCTACACACTCATGAAATAGGTAGGTTACCAGAAAAACTAGTAAGTATGAACTGATCCAAAGGAGATCCATAGCAATTAATTTCTCTCGGCATTAAACAACAACAAAAATTACTTTCAGAATTTCAGTTAAAATTCTTTTGGTTTTATATTGAAATTGTAATACCTAATTTTGAACCAGAATAACTGGCAGAGAATGGAACAACAGACTTCTACATTAAGCACTGTTAAGACAGTAACACAGCATTCCAGTTTTTAAAGTGTCCTTTTGAGGCAGTGGCAGTGACGAGAAGAGTTTGCTTCAATACAGTCTGCGTTCAGTGTCAAACCAAGACACGGGCAGTGGCATTTCGCACCCTTATAAAGCATTTACAAACAGCAAATGCTGTTTCCCCATTTGCAAGGTTGATGTGGGGGAAGTTAAAAAAAAGAAACAAAAAAATCAGATGAGCTGTAATGACTGTAGAAGTATATTAGAACTATCAACAAGTTATAGGATTCTACCGCACCCTCCATATGCAAGACAGAATTAATGACTATGAGGCATTACTTTCTCCACTGCTGTTTTTTCTTTAGCAAATTATGTCACCTAAATAAGGAGATTCTGTCTCCCTATTAAGGTCTGCTCCACTAACCAACTGTCCAGCACTAGACTGAACATAAGCAGGAACTTGGGTGTGTGCATAAGTAAACATTTTGTCAGTGTTATGTACATTTCACATAACTGAAACTAATTGTGAGAAGTCATTCAGCACTCACCACACAACAGTGTAGGATCTTAGGAGGCTAAGCAGAAAAACTCTAAAAAGAGAAAAAATTAAGAAATGCAAACATATTTCAATAGGAAAAAAAATAAATCAGTGAGAGCAGATGACTTCTTAAAGGGCTTTTACAAGTACAAGATGCAAGTGTTCTATTAAATATATATGGGGGGTAACATGTGCCAAAACACATGTAGTAACGCTTCAGTAAAGGAAAACCATTACCTTTTGCTTAGGGCTTTAAGGGTCTTACAAGACCCTTGCTTTTAGGGCCTTAAAAGATCCAGGTTCTAGACAGGCTCTGACAGAGGTTTCTTCTTTGAGGCTGAACAGATTCCTGCACTCTGACAGGGTTACAAACTCCCATTTATTTTACAGTTAACCAAGATTTTAAAAAGAAAAACAAACACATCAAACAAATTTCTGTTTACTATTAGAGGCATGAACACTAGAGATCTGCAATCAAACAAAACAAGAAAACCCTCCCGTAAGCTACACTCAACAAATGCAAACTACAGTAAGTTTTGCTAGTTCACAGTGACATTTTGCCATCAGAACTTGCATAAAGACTAAAACTGAAGAAATGTACTAGTATGATTCAACCCGTATCAGTCCTTAAAAATTCATTCTTGGAACATTTGAGCTTACAATATAGTAGCAAGACTGACCTGGGCCTAAGATGTCAATAGACACTCTAGGCAAAAAGATCTTCTCTCCCACATGAATAAAAGCTATGTTAGCTTTACATGGGACATACTGGTTTATGACAAGTAACAGGCAAACGCGTCTCTGAAACACCATATTTCACAAAGAACATCATCTGGGGAGTTTCTGAAAACTAGTGATTAAAAGCTGCTGCAGGCAATTTCTAAATTATCAGATGGGGGATTAGAATGAACATCTTAAATACATCTAGCTTCCTGGTTTTGTTTTGCACACTTTGTGTGATTTCTTTCATAATGTCCATCCCTTTCATCATCAAAGTATCATTACTGTAATTGAAGATACACATTTAAGCATTATTTGTACTCCAGACTTTTCTATTCAGTTTCAGCCATGATACGCTTGCGTCTTATATAAGAAATTGAATTCAACTCTACACACTCCATTTAAGATTCCAGATTACTGATAAATCAAAAGTAATCCTGAATGAATTTAAGTTTAGCCATCCTTAAGCAAAAGTGTCTATAAGTGCTCTGCATCAATTCAGCTTAAATCACCCAAGTTAGCTGATGCAACTTTCCAAAACATTCAGTGCTGCACCCAAGAGGCTCAGCATCTTTTCCTCAAGGAAGAACAGGTGTACAACCCTACTCCACTTTGCATCAGTAGCCACAGACACATAAAAACACTGCAAAGCATAGTGTGAAGTTTACTGCATTGCACAGGATTCTACTAAGATTCAGCCTAAGGAAATCCAAATATACAGAGAAAAGGTAAAAGAAGACTACAGAACGGAGCAGCAAGAAAGTAAATCTAAAAGCCAGGAACAGTAAGACATTGCTTTGCACGGCAGCAAAGCTCACCCTTTGGAAGCCTCACAGATCCACTGATAGCTGCAACTTAGTTTTTCTTTATGACGGTTATAAAGAGTAAGTGGGATGTTGTTGAAACGTAAACATGGCAGTTGCAAGTTAGCCTACATAAACTAGGGATGGTAAGTGAAAGCAAGACACCTGCTTTTTGTTCAGGTACCTTCAAGTGAACAGGATGTTCTCTTTTTATAGTTAAACATCTGAGAAGAGGTATTTTATCTAGAAAAATAAGTAGTTAAATATTGAATACATGCTTTTTTGCAATAAAACTGTCTTGTCAAGAGTGAATGCAATGAAGTTCTCCTGAGTAATCATGCTCAAGAATTGTTTTCTTCGAGGATTTAGACCTGAACGCTGTTTTATTAAGAACCATTCTATTTGCAATGATTAACTCAACAGCTTCAGATACTCTGACAAACTATTTTAGTTTCTTCATCCATACAACAGACTAGACTTCAATATTTTTAATGCCATCAGACTGCAAACAACAAGAGGACCCACACTTGACGCTGCGTATTTTGAAAGGGACTTAACACACAGTAAGGCGGGAAGTTTTACTCACCAACCACAAGCATGACCTCAAGGCACAGTAGTCCCCTTGTATTACAGATACTACATACATGCTAGCTGGAGGGCAAGTAATATGTTTTCCTGAAGCTGATTTAGTTTTAGTATATAGTTTAGTCCTATTAAAACTCATATCAACAGCTATAAATGAGGGTTGCAAAACCAACTATATTGGCAAGAAGTACTTTATTCTTTGTATTACACACACCTCCACGCAAGAGCTATTCTGGGGAAGAGAAACAGTGTTAACATAAGCAAGCGTCCTCATATAGGAGACACTTGTGGTTATTAAAGTTCTGGAGCCTCACTGAAACAGTCGGGTTCAGTATAGTTAAGAAACATCTTCCAAACAGGTGCAGAATAGACAAGACTGAGCTAATTGTGTTACATAAAACTGTCCCATCAGCAGCTCTTAAGGTCTTCAGCATCTGCTGGGACAGTGGTGCCGGGATGCCTGACGTTCTTAGTGTCCGCAGCATCTTTGGGGACAGTGGTGTCCATGGTACAAACAATTCTCCCAGCAGACACAGATCTCTGAAGACAGTGGACCTAGTGTTAACATTAATCTTCCCAGCATCTGTTCAGACTACTGCAATACCATATCCATACTAAATAAAATGTCACAGCATCTGTATTGTCCCCTCCCCACAAACAGTATCAAAGAATATTGTTGGCCAACAGCCCATCAAAATGAGAAGAAAATCAGAACAGAAGATGCATGCAATTTTGTTACAAATATCTGCATCTTCAAAGTACATTTCTGTACTAGGAGACTTAACTGTAATGAGCCGTCTCTTAAAAAAAAAAAAACCAACTTCTTTCATATCCTCTGGTCCTTAAGAAAAAACACTCATTTTTTTTTTAAATCTATCATTTGTTTCAAATTTTTTTAAATTTATTTTGTTAATCCTTAAAAAAAAACCCAATACAGTACTTTCTAGTCTTCATGCTTCCATTTTGCATACTAATACACTGTAAGTAAAGAATTCTGTTTTCCAGAATGAAAAATACTTGAGATGAAGTCTCTTATTAAGCTGTCCCAGAGACAGGGAGATATGGGGGAGTGAGGCGTGTTTCTTAGTTGTTTGGGTTTTGTTGTTTTGTTTTTTTTTTTAAATCAATAAAGAAATATGAAGGCTTTTTTACAATGCAGCATCTATGATACAATACTTCTGATGTCTACTTGGAGCATTAAGTTTTGAATTCAGAAGAAGACTAGTTTATGAAAACAGGATTGTTAAGCCTATCATTTTTGTGTTTTACAACAGTAAAATTGCCAGACGCTTTTATGATCTAAAAAAATAGACGCTCATCAACATGCCAACCATGGCTCAATATTTAAAATTTAGGGGTACATAAAGTTATTCTAGATTCAGATTACCAATCTAAGAGTAGGGAAAAAAAAAAAAATCTACCTTTGCTCTCTTCAAGTTCTCTTTTCTCCATTGTATAAATTCCTTTCAAGGACAGTACAGAAATCAATCTCATTATAAGCCTTTATCTACATACTATTGTCATCACCTTACAATTTCACCTCAAGTTTCCCCCCATCACCACTTAGATTTGTCCAAATACCCCTTGTGGCTGCACATACTACAAAGGGTATACTTTTCAATATTTTTGTGAAGAACAGAGACACGGGTATATGTTTCTCTAAAATCAGACATGGATTATAAGTTTTAATTGAAAAGCAATGTAAATCATATCCAAAAGGAAAAAAAATATGGAAGCAAGCACATTGACCTTTCTAGTAAATTAAACTCTAGATCATTTAAGTCAGATTAAAATAAAAAATAAGTTACTAGTTTCATAGAGAAAAAGTATCTAAGGCTATACAGTCTCCAAAAACCCGTCCTGTCAAATAATAATAGACATAAGTAACTACATTAAATATAATTTTAAAAGCAGTGGTTTTTAGGCAAACCATTTAATAAATGCAACTTAAAGTGAAGCTTGTCAAAACTCCTGTACAGAAAATATCATGCACCTGCTCGGTTTATGCTAGTATCTCTATGGAACCATTCACCTATATAATTACCCGAGTATAAATTAATAGCTGTTAAGTGGTTTGAGGCTAGATAGATATTTTATTTTCTATGGTCTTAAAAAAAAAAATCAAATTATTAGAAATGGATCAAACCAAACAACAGCTAGTCTATGTTGTATTCTAGGAGTTTTATTATCTTCCCAGAAGGTAATGTATTAACTACTTTTTCACCAGCATTTTGAGCTAAATTTAAGCCAGAAACCATGCAGTGTCAATAGAAATGTAGTATACCACTAAGTCGAGAAGTTTAGTTTAGCTGCACTCCAGGAAGTTTAAGAGGGGCTTCTGCAGAGCAGACACACTGCAACAAAATACTAATCAAACCCTACAGCAATGCACTTTTACAACACCATTATGATCCTTACAGTAAACCTTTATTTTCCCAAGCTGAAACCAGGCATTTTGCAGTCTCTTCCTGTTCAACCAGGTACGCAGTACTGCTCTAAGTGGTATGCACACATCGGCCACATCAAGAACACACAATTTTACTACCAGATGCTTAGTTTGCTCCATGTTATACTCCATGTCACTAGCAAATACTTAGCTTGTTCCATGCATTACATATTTTCAAGAGAAATCACAACACCAAGCGCCGTCCCTAATTAGAGGGGCGTCTTCAAGAGAAAAATTAAGACTATCTGACAGGTAAAACATACATACTCTAGAAATGGAAGAGCCCACAAGCACGGGACTGCTCATGCCAGCCTCTGTCCAGTTCACACGTAGAGGTCTTCCGCGAAAGAGGTTCCCTAAGCGCTTATCTGTGGTACGCCACGCTTTTAATCCACCTGTGCCGTTCCCAACTTACCTACTCGGCTGTATATGCAAAAGCTCGCAGTGCTGGCAGTTCCTCCTCTAAAGGCAGCTGGAAGTCTTTTTTGGAGCCTGAGGGCTCTCAGGCGTGGGCTGTGCAGTTCCTTACGGCCAGACACTCCCACCGCTGAGGTGGCCGCACGCAGAAGCAGCTAGAAAGTTTGCCACAATCTCTACCTTCCCCTGCAATTCGCTCCTCTGGCGGCCTCTGACTCTTCTCCTTCCTGGCGAAAGGGACTGACTGGCTTTAAGGGCGTCAGCGGAGGCGACACTTCTCGACAGCCGAGGTTTCCTGCCCTCAGCGGCGGGGCGGCGGGGAGCGCTCCCCCGCCGGAGGGCGGCTGCGGGGCGGGGGGTGCCGGGGGC
>VYZM01006451.1:107540-156154 GCA_013398915.1 Dromas ardeola | reverse complement strand
TGTTGAACTTCATGAGGTTGGCATGGGCCCACCTCTCCAGCCTGTCAAGGTCCCTCTGGATGGTCTCCCTTCCCTCCAGCGTGTCAGCTGCCCCACACAGCTTGGTGTCATCGACAAACTTGCTGAGGGTGCACTCTATGCCACTGTCCATGTTGTTGAAGAAGATGTTAAGCAAGACCGGTCCCCGTACTGATCCTTGAGGGACTCCACTTGTCACTGGTCTCCACTTGGACATGGACCCATTGACAGCCACTCTTTGGGTGCGGCCGTCAAGCCAGTTCTTTATCCACTGAATTGTCCATCCATCAAACTCATATTTTATCAGCTTGGAGACCAGGATGTTGTGCGGGACAGTGTCAAAGGCTTTACTCAGGTCCAGGTAAATGACGTCAGTTGCTCTCCCCTTGTCTATTGATGTTGTGACCTTCTCATAGAAGGCCACCAGGTTTGTCAGGCACGATTTGCCCTAATCGTGGTTTGTCTAATCTTAGTACCTTATACAGTTTGCATTCCTCAAAAATCACTATATTAGCTGTTTTCATAACCAGAAGCTGAGTTGAGATACTAAGTTTTCCAAACTATTTTTCCAAAGGCTTACATGTTATTGAGAACATCCTTGGATAATTTCAGGAAAAAAATGCTGAAGCTTTGTGGAATTTACACTCCCTGCTAAAGCTCATGGGAAAGAGAAAAACTGATTTAGACTACAGTGATTTTTTTTTGTTTTTTTTAACAAAGCAATAACTGAAAACAAACTTTGGACTTTCTCCTCATATTTCTATCACATAAGCAAAAAAAGTTGTGTCTCAAAGTCACACTATTTTTTCCTTTGGATACTACTGTTGGGTAGGCTTGGTGGGGCACCATTTGCTTGTTTGTTTTTGGTAATTCTTTTAGCATTCAAACTACCTTAAATCAGACATGCTTTAGAAGCTGTGAAAAAAGAGAACTGGTTCAGTTTCTTTAAACCAGCTTCCCTTACGACTGAAGCCAAAAATTGATTTTTCTGTCTAAAAATATATGCCTCCAAAATCATTGA
The DNA here is from genome assembly GCA_013398915.1 of Dromas ardeola. Classification (NCBI taxonomy): domain Eukaryota; kingdom Metazoa; phylum Chordata; class Aves; order Charadriiformes; family Dromadidae; genus Dromas; species Dromas ardeola. Next base: position 155,115 of record VYZM01006451.1, on the reverse strand, counting down.
CTCCTGCTTCAGAGTTTTTCTATACACAACAGCAGCATTTGAAGAAATGCTTTTCACGTATGAAACAAGGCTTTGGAAGAAATAGTAGGACTGCAGGTACTTGCTTGATAGAGGCTGTAGGGGGGAAACAGGAGATCAGGGAACAATAAAAATAAATTCTAGTTTGTCATCTCTATCTGCAAGTTTGAAAACCAAGGTGATTCTAGGAAACTGCATCAAGCAGAAGTACGGGAAATATTTTCAACCTCTTTAGGAAAAGAGGTAACATTTTTGGAAACAACTAGTAGATCAGAAGAATGATGCCAGGCAGCTGAAAAGGCTTATTAAGGCTGTTCTGTAACATCACAAGAATTTCTGGATATGACATTAAATGCATGAAAATTACGAGACGAATGCTTAGCTGTAACAATTATCACAAAGTCAACTGACAGTTGAATTGTCCCATTTTCTTTGCTACTCAGCCTCATCTCCTTATTCTTCTCTTCATGCTCCTCAACAGGTTTCCTCTCTAACTTCTCTGATCCCATCTTTCCCATGTAGCTTCCTTTTCATTGCTCAGCCTTAGGATTTTTTGCAGCAGGCCCATCTGAAGCAGAAGAGTTGTGCCAAAGCTGTGACTGCTAGCAACCGTCCTCTTCAACAAAAACTTTATAGGGCTTTTCCCCAGTAATGCAAAACAAAAAGTCCCTAAATTTTAATACAAACTAACGGTGGCCAAACAGGAGTTGTGTGTGTGTGCTTTTTCTATGAAGGAGAATTTTATCTTATTCAGCTGGGAAAGGAGAAAAAAACAGAGGAAAAAGGAAGTAAGACTGGAATGTGAGTGAGCAATCTAAAATTGCTAAGATTTACCCCTCCCCATTGAAGTTTATGAGCAATATAATTTTTATCTCATTATCTTACATTTTAGGATTCTATTAGTATGAAGACTTTTTTTTTAGCAAAAATTATTTTTAAACCGAAGCAGCTGACACAGTTGCATCAGGGACAGGTGGCCTACTTAAAAAAAAAAGTGACTGCTGTTATCATCTGAATGTAAATTCAGTATGAAACATATGGAGAAATCTATCATACGAGGGTAACCTCCTATCTATCCTGCTGTCCTGGCTTTGGTAGCAGGCAATGCAAGAAGCCTCAGAAGAGGCGCAATGGCAGCACCGATAAAAGCTGGGAAAAGGACAGAAAGGACTAAACAATCCTTCTATTCTAGCTGCTTATCTACTTACCTTTCCAAAGTACTCGCTTTTTGTTTTCTTTCTGGCTAGCATAACAGGAGATGCTTTTTCTCCTTTTAAAAAAAAAGGACCAGCAACCAACAAGTAGGGGTTAATGAAGTTATGCCCTGAACACCAACCACAAGATTGCTGCTTTTGGTGAATTTTTTTTGGTGTTGGGTGTGATGGTCCTCAAATATGTAAGATCTTAACACAATCCCATGCCTATTTCTCCAAGAGTTTAAAAAGGTTCAAGGAAAAATCTGGAAGGTACACAAAATACTCTCAAATCAAATTATGCTATTACTTTGTGCAAGACTGTAGAATAAAGTCTGACTGTGAAATAACGACTAAAGACATTCTGACAGATATCCTTCAAGTAAGAAAATGAGTCATGAACCTCAGAGATATGAAGAAGCAAAAGACAGAGCTGACTCATATATCAGTTCTGAATTTCAAATATGGCATGCTTCTTTTGATAGTCTGTGTATTAGCAGGGCTTTAACATGTCTTCTTCTTCAGAGGACTCAAAAGATAGTTTGGTGAATAGACCAAATAGATCTTTTGGCATATAGACCTTTGTTCCACTGTATTTGAAAGGTATGCAGAAATAATTCTTGTCTTATTCTTACGTGGAAGCAAAATGCCCTGGTTTTACTTATGGAAAGTCATGGCCAAGAGATTTGGCATAAAGGCCCCAGTTGAGAAAATGTTGATTAATGGATGATTTTTTAGACTGAAAAGCACTTCCTGTGAGTCTTCATGCCAGTTTGTATGTATCATCACACAGATGTGACTAGATGGCTTCTACTAGATGGCTTCTGATGGCATGAAGCCAAAGTAAAGGCATCCAGATAGTGTTATGTCCTGCCAAATGTACATTTACTGTCATAAAATCGTTTTCTAAGGTGTCTTTTCCTTTGATTAATATTTTTTAATTGATTTGGAGGAGCATGGAGAAAGGGTGAGTCATAATACAGGAAGAAGGGTTCTTCCTATAATCTGAGGAAAAAGATGAAGAGTCATCTCAAGTCTCTATCTTGAGAAAAGGGCAGATCTCAGAAGAGATGAGGAGGCTGACAGTTTTCCATGAAATGTCTCAATGGAAAACACCATAGCATAATCTTGACTTTAGGTACTACAATTTTATGTGTAGGCAGAGCTTTGAGATGTCTTCATTGTTAGGAGTGAAGATTCTTGTTCTGCTCTTATAAATAAATCACAAGGAGTTGTAAATATAGATGTCTCCAAGGCTGCACGCACTAGAAAAGGCAATAGAAAGATGGCAATGGAAGAGTATTCTGCAATCTGAAGCTGATGGGAATCTTGTATGTACTATGAATATAATCAATACTGATTAAGTATGCGCTGAGCTGAATTGGCATTGTGTCAGTTCAGGGATAGGCATAAAAAGCATGAAAGTATGAAAGATCTACAGGGTGATGGGCTTTGAAGAAGGAACTCTACTGGAACCAGAAATATGAGGATCCTTAGCTTCCTTTCAGTGTATGAAGAAAGGCAAAGCATATTATGCTCTGACTGGAGAGCAGTGCTCCTTTCTGACTCAGGAATAACTGAGTGATTTGTGGAAACACTGCTCATCATGTAACTGCTATGAGAAAGTGTTGGCATCCACAGCCCTCACAATAATACCCTTAATGAGTTACTGATCAAATGTAATTAATGAAAAGAAGCTTTTTAACATGTTTCCCTGAACCAAAACAAGCCTTTGTTGATCACCTCATAGAAATAACTCCAGGCAAGCATTTTTCTAGTCCATCTGGAAAACCTGCAGTACCCGTGGTCTTTTCTAAGGCAAAACCCCCCCCCAACAAACTCCACTGTAAATATCCAGTATGCACTCTCACTCAAATCTCTTATTGCTACCCTGCTCCATAATTGTATTTTCTAAGTGTTATTTTATAACTTTGTTAATTTCTTCACAAAAATGTTGAGGAAATGCCTAATGAGAATAACAGAAAAATATTGCAACAACAAACTGTGCCATAGTAGGCTGTTGTGCTAAACTGGAACTTGTGGCAACTGGGAGTTAGTTAATTACGACCTCCTTTTTCTATGCCTTTTTTTGCTGGGGACTGGGACAGATGCAGGCTGGGGATGGCACAATCCACAATACAGTGGAAAACTATTTTCACATCACCTAAGTGCCATAAGTGGAGGCTACGTAACGATTCCTGGACTTCATGCTGCAGTGATTATGTAAGTTAGTTAAACATTGCATTTAGAGTTACTGCGATTTTTTTAAATCTCTTTTTAAAACATATTGTTACTTAATTCAAAATGCCTTTCTTCACATCTTAAGGAATTGTTATTTTGGTGGCATATGGAGACAAGGAGAAGGACAAAGTAGAGACAGTCCCTAGTACACATGTCCTTGTTTGTGCTTCTGACTCCTGTTACAGACAGAAAGAGGGGCAAAACAGATTTTTAGAGTAGGCACCAGGACACCTCCTGCAGCCAAAAATATCTGAAATACAAAATCTGGGACGTAAGGTGGAATACAGGTGTCTTACACTCCTTGCACCTCTGGAATCATTTAGGGATTAACTGCCTTTGAACCAGAGAGCCTAAAGAGTTCATGATCTAGCTTACTCTGGGCATCCCAAGAACAGAAGAAGAACTGGAACCCAGTAGTCGACAGTGTTAATCACTTCCATTCCACTCTTCTCCTATACATCACTACGGATCACTACAGTTCACATGCTGATGCTAACAGGTTTATGATCCTTGTATGCAGACATCATATTTCTCTTAACAGTTGCAATACTTAAAGGTCGCTAGTACGATTACATTTTAGTCCTTATAATGGATTTGTGGCAATGACTTTCTCACATGGTGAAGTTTTTATGCCACTATCTTTTCAAAAATACCAGGTAGACTAGGGCATAAATGGGATGCACGCAAATACTGCTGACTGTGATTGCCCAAAGAGCCATAAAAGAAAACTGTAGTGTGTTCATTGGTTTTCACTTCAGTTACTGGGAGCAAAGTGGGCTGCAATTTGCCTACATTTGTTCTACTTAGCTAAATTTTCCTTGAGAGTATCAGAGTTACATCTTGCTTTCTGTCCTAAACTCTTAAGCAGTGATGCATGCTGCCTGTTAAAAAGTTGTCACATTCAGTGCCAGGGTTAGCTACAAATCAAATCAGAGACTTAATCAGGCAGGAACAGACCTCTGGGGGTCACCTAGTGCAACCCTTTCCTTGAAGCCAGGTCAACACTGAATTCAGGCCAGACTGCCCAGAGCTCTGTTCAGTTGGATCTTGAAAACCTCTGCGACCTCACAGTCTCTCTGGGAAACCTGCTCCAATGCTTAAATGTTATCACACTGAAATATGTTTTCTTTATATCTAGCTGGAACTGGCTTTCTCAGTTTCTGATTGCTGTCTCTCATTCTGTTTTCCTGCCCCTCTGTAGAAAGCCTGGCATCAGACTCTTGGTTGGTAACTTTCTCTTAAAGTGGTGCTGGAAGGCTGCTGCAAGGTCCTCACTAAGGCTTCTCTGCTGAAATATTTATTCTCTGCTCTAACTGACCATCTGCTAAATCTGTAAAGCGTTTAGGGAGGTACTGGATTAAAAGTTTTGGTATTAATGTCAATCCATGAAGTTCTGCAGGTCACCGATAAAACCCCAGAAATTCCACTAAATTTCTGTATGATAAAATATTCAGAAATATTTTTGTGGACTTTACATTTTCATGAGAAAACCAGAATCACATTTTATTTCAGTCCTGAGCACCCGAGTAGGTGATGGGTCATAATGGCCAGCTCTTTCTTTATATTAATCTAGGAGGGAGTTTCCAAAATAAAATGGAAGAAAGCCCTGTATCCCTTTTTTCTGTAATTTGGGATACCGTGAAAAAGGTTGAGAACAACAATTTCTGTTGGGCAAGATTTAAAATTGCTACTTAAATTTTCTTTACCAAGAAGAGAAGCTGTAATATGAGAATAATATATTTGTCAAGATTAGGTATAGTTATAAATATTTCATTTTCACAGTGACTATTCAGTTGTAAAAAACTTTGATTCTTACTGATGGTAGAATCCAAGCCAGTCATGAATTACCAAACTCAAAGTCTTGAGGCATATATAGTATGACATCATCTCTTCTGTCTACATTTACTGTGACTTTCCCTGTTCATTATTATTTTCTTCATCTTCCTCTACCATTCTTTCCCTGTGCCCTGAAAATTTTCTGATGGCTGCAGTGCTTTCTGTATATTCTCACTTTCATTCAAGGCTTTTACGACCTGCCTTCTTTTCTTTATATGATTCTCAAGGTGACGAAAAATTAAGCCTTTGTTGAAGAATAGTAAGTTAAACACTTAAGTCAGTAAGAAAACAAAGATATGATTACTTTTTACACAGTGTAAGGGTGTCTTCTTTAAGTGTTAACATAAGATTTACATAATTTTAATGTTTTCAGTCCTCCTTGAAAGATTAATATGAAATGGATATTCAGTTGATCTTTCTAAGCATTTATTATTAGTAATGTAATATTGAGTATTTTTTTTCCACTTAGGAGGATTTTTTAGAAAGGTAGGTATGTACAATTTTCCCAATTATCAGATAAAAATAAGATTGTACAGTGCTGGCTTCTCCAATGTTCAGCTGCACATTAGAAACCGTATGAAGATTCCTCACTTCATCTCACTGATCTATATACTGTAAGTCAACGTCACACTATTTTTTATCGGTGGGAGATCTAGTATGTCTAGAATAAATAAATCCTGTAAATTTGAAATAAGCCCAGAATTCAAACATATTAGTAATAGGGGAGGTGGCTGTGTGCGTGCTTGCACAGATGCGAGCTTCTGGTACACAAAATATGAGAATGAACTTCAGAATCAGAAAGTGCTGGAAAAATCCTTTTAACATGACTGTCTTGTAGCATTGTTCCAAGAATGCCGCAGAGGGAAAGAAGAACACATAAGCCCACAGTGTTATGCTAAACTTTGTTAGCCTGACAAAAAAATAATCCCAAACTGTATAGAACATAAAGAACACTGTAAATCTAGTGTTTATCTTATGATTTTTAAATAGGAGACTGGAATTCTATTTCCAGCTCTGCACTGTGATGTTGGGCAAGTTGCTTCTAATTATATTTTATGAATGTTCACTGTTTTTTGACAGCCCAGTTACAAGGGACCTATGAACAGCCTCCTCTATCAAAGATTTTGTTGGGTTGGGACTGTATTTTGAAAGCCTCAAATAAGTTTATACATACATTTTTGGGGAAAAAGCCCCTAATTTTTCTCCCCATTTATCTGTCTATTTTTAAAAATACTTTTGAAATCCTCACCTAAAAGTGAATACCTGGAAAACTGACTGTATGTCTGCACTTGTATTACCAAGTATGAGTGAAAAGTTGTTTGTATTACATATTTATTGACTTCCCAGGGTTTTGCATGATTATATACTAAATAGGTTGCTGCTTTTTTTTTTTTTTTAATACAAGTATATTGCTTGTATTGTTTAAGTACTGCTAATGTTAGCTCAGCTAAGATATGGGCCACAGCATCCTAAGCCCTAATGGATGTACACTGGTATTAGCTACAACCATTTCAGCTTTTAGAAAACCCTTTCTTAATCTACAGAAATTAACTGTGTAAGAGAAACTGCAGGGACCTCTCTATCTTCCAATAATATATCCAATACAGTTTCTGGAAAAAAAAAAAAAATCTTGACATGCCTCATACCAAATAGAAATAACATCAATAACAGTAATGGGAAAAATGTGGAACTAGAATATTGGTTTTTTATCTATTTGAAAATGTCATATGTTTCCATCTGAAAGCTTATATTGTACAGCAGTTGTGTGTATTCCCTAAAATTATATTGACAGAAGCACTGAAAAAACAGAGATTCACCTTGCTAATGACCTCTGGTTTTGGCAAGATAGTAAGCATGATGAAAAGAGAAGATCTGTTCTTACCATAAACAGGAAAAGAGGCTTTATAACAGCAGCATTTGCTAGCACCTCTAAAATTAACTCTGGGTCAAGCTTTCCACGATAAATGCCTTTTTTAGAGTTAATACAGAGCAGCTCAGCCTATAAACACATTCAAAAATATATTTCAAAAAAGTCAGTCTGGAAACTAAGTTTTAAAATAGTACAAGTGGAAACAAAAACATAAATTTATACTGAGTATCCATTTTCTGTTATAAATTGTCTGGCCTACAATATTTCCATCTTCTCCTGTAATTGAAACATAAAGTAATTGAGGGCACAGACAGTTGACCGTAAATTGTAGCAGAGGCCAGGTTAGAAGGCACCTCTGAAGGTCAGACAGCCCAACCCTTTTTCAAAAAAGGGCTAAATGTAAAGCTCTATCAGGTTGCTTAGACTGTCCAGTCAAGTTTTGAATATCTCCAAGGATGTAGATTCCATAGGGTTTTGGTCAAGAAATTCCAGTACTTAACCTCTTTATGAGGTCATTTTTCTCCTTTTATCTTTTTGGCATTTCCCTCTTCTACTTCTAACAGTCCCCAATCGTAATCATCACCAGACAATTACAGTGTGAAGGAAAAATTATGTTACATCATCTTCCATAGTATTTTATGCAAACACGTTTTACTAAACATTGCAGCAAGCCAGGAATGCATGTTTGCTGAGTAAGCAGTAACCCCTCAGACCACATTAACCATCTGATAGTAACCGTCTGATCAAAACGTTAATCACTTTTGATCACAAATTTATTTGTGTTAGACAATATATAAATATTGTCAGGTAGTTAAAACTGAGAAAAGAGTTCTGGTAGACAATTTTGACACGTAATAAATTACATACTTTCTATTAATATCGAAAATATTTGTTTGGATTCTAAGTTTTCCTGAAGTGGCATACACCAAACAGCAGGAGAAAATGTTAATGCATGGAAAAAAAAGAAACGGAAAGCACAGCGAACTGTGTGCACTTTGTGTGTACTTTGCATAACACATCAAGTGCAGATAGCAGATAGTACAGGTAGGGAAAGGTGATTTAACTTTTTAAATTGTTCAGTTTTAACAGTAATTGTTACCTTATATATGTGACGCATAAGGAAGTTTGCTGGGCTTTGTCAAGTTTTTTCAGGTTTTGTCAATTGCTGAAGACATTCTCACCTCTAAAAACTGGATGCAAGGTTTTTCCCCTTAAAAATGCGTTGATTCTGAAGAACTAGCATTTTATACCATTAGCTAAATTTGACATTACAGTTTCCTTAAATGGCAAAACCAATTAAAGAGGTTCTTTCTACCCTCTGCCCCCAAACCCCTCCTCCCCTGGTACTCATGCCTACCCAAGTGCTACAATTTAATGCTTCCTTTGCTATGAGAGAAAAAAAAACCTATCTGTACTCATGCCTACCCAAGTGCTACAATTTAATGCTTCCTTTGCTATGAGAGAAAAAAAAACCTATTTGTGTCTGTACTTTAAATCAGCTCAGTGAAATGATGCAAGTTAAAAAACCCTTTTAAACTGGATTAAACTCTTAGGGAAAACCCTAAGAGTAGGGTGTGTGAAGAACATTATATTCATGTTGTGTTCTCTTTATGTGAGATGATTGATGACCATGGGTAAAAATGACACAAGAACGAAGCTCCTTTCTTTAATAAATAGAGACTACTTTTTGTGCTGTCCAAGCTAAGTTCACAGAAAGAAGATTCTCATTTGCAGAGAACAAGCAACATTAATAATGCCGATGTCTGTTTCCACTTTTTTTTTCTAAATTATCAACTTCTTCAGTTGTTAATGCGGGAGTATGAGTGGCTGAAACAACTCCAGTTTGTCCCAGACTGTGGAAACCCTCCTTGAACCCATTGCTTTTGGCCAGCATATGGCAAATGACATGTTAACCTCTTCTGTCCACCTGATCCTCACAAGTAGTGATCAGGTGCTTTTGCACTGACAGAAACACGCCCACAAATGTACATCCATTATCATTTAGGATGCTATGGCCCTTTTCTGAAGCTGAGCTACCACTAGCACTGCATTTTGAAGTATGTGAAAGTTAGCTAAGCATGAGAGATATGTTGTGCCACAGTGCCTTAAAAGGGGTGTTCCTGAGATGCAAATCTGCATATATTGATATAGAAACAGAAAGCATAGTATGTTAGAACAAAATGAGGCAATAATTTACAAATAAGGACAAGCATGGAAAGGAAATCAACTATGAAAAGATTAAAATACCACAACAGAACGGACACAGCAGAATCCAACTTCAAGACAACTAGAAGACGTATTAGTAGCCTGTGCAAGAATTGTCCATTTGCCTAATAATGATTAAAACATCTTCCTATATTTCTTTCATGTACCACTGCAATTAGAAAATGTAGGAAATTATTTATCCCTGATATTTAAGAAATAATACTCAACAAACTTATATGCATCGAATTTAACTAACCTAGTAGAAGGTGGTTTAGCACACTACAGCAATAGAGATATTGAATACATTTTATCATAGCTCAAGTAAAATGTAAGGAACGTTTTGAAGGTCTACCAGACTATGGCAGTGTAAATTCAAGACTTTTCTAGTCTTATCTTATCTAGTATTTAAAAATATTTATAGTCTTTTTTGTAGAAAAAAGATGTAGCTTGCTTTATTTCGGTGTGGCACGTGCTTTCTGCTCTGTCCTTAGAATAGGAGTTTCCAGTGGGAATTTGTGTGGTATGTGCATTGCTCTTGGTCAGTCAGTGATTTCAAAATGATGCGTAATCTAACACAGGGACACAAGAGCTGCCACTGCCAGCAGTGGCCTGCTATCACTGCAGCTGTTGCTACAGCTGCTGGTGTCTCTGAACCCCTAACACTGAAAAGGAAGTTAACTAATACTATCCAAAGCCATGCACTGCTAACACTGCAAATGAAACTAAACTATTCCAAGCGAAGAGAAGTGAGGTTGGGCTTTTTAAAATTTTCCCTCCACTATAGATAATGGGAATGGGGAGAGGTAAAATTGACAAATGATTCTGAAGGATATTTTTAAGTTTTAAAGGAAAAAGCACAAGTTAGACACATCACTAGATCCTAACAGTAGCTGCCTAGGTTATAAGACCCTGCACGGGGAGTGCTGAGTCATTCCAGTATTATACAGAAGAATATCCCCTGTAAGGGCAGCTGGGTAACATTAGTTTTAATCCAGAATATAAAATGCATTAGAGAATCTCTCAGGAGCAGAAGCAGTAGAGCAATGTGGTTTAAAACACTGACAGCAGCCAAGGTCAAATGAAAGTGTAGGTGCATATTACTTTGTTATTTAAATTTAAACAATAATGGCCAGACCTGGGGAAGGGTAAGTTTGTATTATATGCCACATAGTCACATATTCAACATTATACAAACTATTCCCCCAGGGGTAAATCCTGTGTTGGTTCATCACTGAAACTTGAAGGCAAGACCTAGTAAAACCTGTCAGACTTGGGAGTTTGGCAAAATTTATGTTTTGATTATAAGCTAAGTGTAACTTATAAATAATTATTTTCTCCAAACTTAAAGAAGTTAAAAAATATATATATTTTATGCTATTTTTGGAACCAGGCAAACCTTGACTATGATGTTATCTTGTATTGGTGGGTGGTAAACTCTGCATATACATATTCTAGAAAAAAATGTTGAGGTTTCACAGTAAAAACCATGAATGCTGCATATGTGGTAAATGTAATCTATTTTAAAATGTTGCTGTTTACAGCTGCTAATTACTTACAATGGTTTCTGTCCACTTTTTAAGATTAGCCAACTAGATTCCAGTTAGATATTAATGTCAATTAAATTTTCAGGTTATATACTAGGGTATCACTGTATTCTAGATTCTCCTGAATTCTGTTTATATGAATTGCTTCAGTTACAAAAACTACGTCTTAAATGTAGAACTTTCAAATCAGATCCAAATCATTCTAGTTGGAGCCAGCTATCATTCACATCCATATTAATTTTTGAAGCCTAATTATAACAGTATAAATACTGATCTATGTACTTTGCAGAACTTAGATGTTTATGGACAAAGGCATTTCTATGCATTTTTCTGCCTATTTATAACCATAGAGCCGAATAAGTATAGGGCATCTAAATAACCGCATTTCCTGATGTCCAATTTTCTTTTCTGCATAAGTACCTAAAAGCATAAATATGACAAAATAGGTATCAAAAACCTTACTACCCCCATTATGGAACAACAGGTTCTGACTATTAGCGTATGTACACAGATTTGAAATAGAAATAAACCCTGAGAAACGAAGAGCCATTATTTTTCCCTAAGCTGAGCACTGAAAAGCAACCTTTTTTTTTTTTGTTGGTATCTGACTTTGTAATTAAAAGAAAGAGAAAAGGTCTAAAAATCACCATTAGTTACTGAAATAATGGATAGCTTGTATGATTTAAAAAAAATAATCTGTATTTAATTGGTGCATATGTTTGCAGTTTGTTCTGCGAAAAGAACAGCGTAGCATTTTGCAATAGCTGGCATATACAGTAGTGGGTATGTTTTATATCTGTATTGATCCTTTGTGGTGTCTCGTAAAAGAAGCCTGTAAATTATTCATGTCTAAACCAAATTAGATTCTAGAAAAAAACCTTTACTGAAATCCATTTTAAGGGCAGCAGAATTGTGAAGTCAGCTGGCTTTGCTATAGTGATTTCTAACAATCATTCGGTTGCTAATAATACCTCAATCACCACGTAAAAACCGCCTTCAGACACTGAATATAAAAGCAGTGGCGCAAAGTAAGTTTAGATAACAGACCTCAGAAGGCACCTTAATGGGATATCTCTTCACCCCAAAAGTGCTAGCCTGCTTATGCTGTTTCAGGGCAGGAAACAAACCATGTGGATATTAAATGATCAGTCCTAGAGGCTCGAGACTAACTCTCTTCAACATATTGAATAGTGTCTTACCACATGCATATTCCCCTGTGTACGGGCTGCACTATAAAACAACTTAGTGAAATGATCCAGGTTTGCAATTTTCAAGAAGAATGGAATCAGGCCTTCAGTGGGCACCCTGACAAAGTCTTGTACTGGACAAAGTCACTAGTCTCCTTGGACTCTTCAGTTTAACAGTGCAGAAACAAAAATAAGTTTGGAAAGTGATCATCTGAATAATGTAAACACATTGTTTATAGAAAACATATACATACAAGAACTGGTGATATTCATTGGATACACTGATAATTATTATCACTTCCTCTGTGATGTGGGATACTTGAGTACTGGGGAGGGAAAAGGTACTGACAGCTCAAGACAAGGAATAAGCATCTGTTACAGCCTAACATTTTTGACTAAGAGATTAATACACAGATACTCATAAAGAACTGGTATAGTTTTTCATTTCTTTTTCATTTCATGAGCACTTCCAAGCCTGTTGTGCAAGGCATCGAGCAGCCAACAGGTACAGCTAAACTGTCGTCTTAGGCTGAGGTCATCCTGAGCAGCATATAAAATAGCTAAGTAGTGTAACTGTTGTAGCACAAGGACTCTGTGCCAGCAAGTTGTCCAAATATTTACTTACCTTTACAGGCAGATTTCACAGCTGACACTGAACTGCTTGCTGCCATGGCTACACTGTTTCCAGTAGCTGAGCTAGGTCATTTGAATCTAGCTTTAGTTTGTCTTCAAAACACTGCAGACATAACTCTAAAGCTCTACAATGTATATGACTTCAGTTACCAATGTATAAATTTTTCTGTTCATTTTCTATAGTATTTAAGACGTTCGAGGATTAGGTCAAGTATATCAATGAGAAAAAAATCTTACATATAAAGCACAATTACTCCATGACGACTGTAAAGGGATTACATGATAAAGCACGTAAAACCAGCTGGATTTAAAGGTGTTTCTCAAGGTACCTTAACACCATTAACTTCTCAGGAAGCACTCAAGGCATTCCAGGATTTTAATTTGTGCTATGGAAAGTCTTTTGGAGTTTAGAGTCTGCAAGTAAAACCTGCATTATTCTTTTTTTCCCTCCTACTTTCTTGTTATGTAGTGCTCCAGATCTAGCATAGCCTTTCCTACTGCTTTAACGTATTACAAATCATATTACTATAATTAATGCTGTACTGCTGAATTGGTAAATGGATTAGATGCTGAAAAATGGAGTTCAGCTTAGACTGTTTGATTTCAGTTTAATATTCTGTACCAAATCCAGATGTATTTACTCACCTTCCATTTTAACGAAGCATGTCCGGAAAGACCTGTAAAGAGGGAGGGGACCAATAAAATGTATGTTAATAATTACAATATAAAGCCCACTATTTTTCAGTTGCCCCATAAACTCCCATGTAACTTGCCTTTAGATAAATCACATTTATAAATGTAAAAATAGATCAACCTTATTCAAAGAGTTATGGTTTATCATTTCACTTAAATGTCCTATTGCAACCTTCCCTTGGATTGTCCGATTCCACCTACTCTTCACTATAAACCTCTAAATATTTACATATTAAATATTTATTACTAGATATTTATTTATACACACACACACACACACATTCATGCAGCTAACTCTTGAAGGATTAAAGCTGTGCTCCAAAATTGTTAATCTTTATATGAAAGAGATGCAGCTGAGTTGCTGACTTTGAAATTAATCTTGTCTGGTTTGGCTTTCTAAAACTTTGGAATTTACTGAAAGTCATGTAGGCTTTCTTTAGCCGATCTAAAAAGACAGAAATTAACACACCCCATTCAAAAACAACTTGGATAAATAATTTCTCTTCTCTTTCTTATAACTATGGAAATAGAGCAGGCAACTAGCTCAGTTCTGATACATACCCAGCTAAAGTTAAATGAGATGAATCTTACCCTATCAGACAGGCCTGCGTTCTCTGAAGAACATGTTAAAGGTAGTTTATTTTCTGTGTCCTGAAAGAAGCAATGAGGTACAGCTTCAAATTAAAGTAATCTGACACTGAAATTAGCGAAGAGTAAAGAACAATCTCTCACTTAAAATTTAGTCTTATTTTTTTTCCCTCACAGTCTGTAGTACCCACTCAGTTTTTGATATTGGGAGGGGACTCATATGATCTGGATTGCTGTCAGTGGTGTTTTTCAAAGAGCCAACACAAACCATTTCTCTTGACTGTTCTAAAAGTGGTGCAGCCTGTACATATACACCACATAATGTTTTGGGTGCACTGACGATTGAGTCAAAAAGCTTTTAGGCAGGATCGGTGTTTGGGGGAGTATTAAATCTCAAAAAACTACCTTCTTCAGGTATCTTAAGACGGAACATTGAAATACATAAGGACAATATTGTTTCTGAAGCCTTTCTTTCCACTTCATGGAAGGTCATCTTAATTTTATCTTCATTGCTACAGTTGTAAAAGTTCAAATATTCCTCAATAATTTTAGGCAGTGAGCTGACATGCAGTATTAGTAGCATGCCATAATTCCATTAAGCCAGGGTTAATGGAATACATGGTATAGGGAAAGCAATACTATTGGAAAATTCTACTCTGTTCCTTGGAAACTGAGAGCTGAGGTGAGAACTCCTTGTGGGTATGATTAATCCTATGGCACATTCACAAGTACCCACACTTAGGATCTTGAGTAATCTCAGTAAATTACTTGAGTAATTGCAGTTGGCTTAGTGGTTTTAACTGGTTTAGTATTACTCCCTTCTTGTCTAAAATTACAGAAGAGAGAAATTGTATGCCCTTTGCCAGCTGCAACTTTCCATTGCAGAAACACTAAATTTCAGGTTAGCTTGCCTATAAATAGCTCCTTTTTAAAAAAGGTTGTAGCATGTTCACAAAACTTACACTTTACAACTTCAGTTACCTCGCGGTGCACAGGGATGCCTGGAGCACATATCTATCCGTGCTGGTACACACCTATGCACATAGCACTAGGATTTGAATAATTTTTAGGTGCATAATACAGATTTTAGATGCATAGGCAATTGTCAGAACTGTTTAAAATGAGGCAACATAGCTTCTATTAATATTAGGAAGAACTTATTATATAGTACAGTACAGTTATTTGCACTAAGAATCCCATCCAATGCATAGTACCCATCTGATGGATACAGTTGGAATTTACTGTTAATGCATTTCTGTAGACACAACGGTTCAAACAAGCATCATGGACTCAGTGTGGTTTATCCTGTAATTAAAAATATTTTCATTTAATGGCAAAATATTTTTGTTCTTGTTCCAAGAACACACCACTGCAATCCAGTGTTTAAACCAAATATTTTCTTTTAGCTTTCCTCAAATCCTTAGCAGCCAAACTACACATGACTTCAGCGGACTCTACTCAAGCTTTTCCATATAAACCAAATGGCTTTCTTATAAATGTAGCAAAGAAGAGAAGCTACATTACATGGTTAATATCAAGTCCACTCCTACTGGAAAAGTTTACCATTTGTTCCTGAGAAATAAGCATCCTGATCCTTCAGCCAGCACCTAGCGGAGATAATTCAGATCCATTTAGGTGTTACCATAAACTAAACTATGTTACCAGTAGACCAAACTATACAAGAAGAGATCTGAGATTTAACTCATACTAAATACACTGATACTGCTTTAAAGTGAAATCACAATGTAAGATGTCTATCTGAAGCAAGAGTGCAATTTTGCTTAGGTTGGGAACATCACAGAGAACTGCAAATGAGATACAACGTGGAAAAAACAGATTAAACCACAAAGTAGGCAGTGCAACCTGACAAATTCCTAACGCAAAAAATAAAAATAAAAATCTGGTCTTCGAATAGAATTCTATCAACTGCAATAATAGAATATGGTTTTGGAAGGCACGAGGCCCTATAATCCAGATGCTAGAGAATTTAAATAGGGAAAGGAAATCTTCCTAATCCTCACTATTGCTTTATTACATCATTTGGTTAAATTAGATCAACTGTACCAACTGCTGCCTTCAATGCGCTCCCAAATGAGCACAAATACTACCACTAATCTGTCTTTTTGTGTTGTGTTTTGTTTTGTATTTAATGGGATCCAAGCTAAGAATTACTTTTTAAGAAGTTTTTTGCTAGAATCATAGGACAAACATTCAGTTGGAGGAAAATAATTAACGAGAAAGTAGGTGTATCAGATCAAAGGCTTCCTATCCCCACCCCCCCAAGGAGATTAAAAGCAGATCTTGATTTTATCATGCAAGTACAAGTCAAAGATACATTGTTAGCATAAATTTGCTTTCATTTAATGTTTTTGTAAAACAAATAACTTGAAAATACAACTCCCCTTAATATTATGTTTTTCTACATAGCAAACAAATGGATTTAAAAACTTGGTGAGGGAGTGGTAGATGGCTAAATAAATACATAGAAACCCTAGTGTTTTGTCATATAACAAACTATAATAGCACTTCAAAGTTTTGGAAAGACTTCCATGTATTATTGGTTTAGGGTGTAGCTGTGTGGAAAATTGTAAATGTTGTCCTTCAGTATTTACTTTACAACTCTTTGTAATCTTCAGCTATATTTATAGCCTGAAGTGGGAAGAAATTAAAGAGGCCTGTTTGAGCATCCTTTGTAATCAAACGCTTTTCCCATTTCTCCTTAAAATAAAAGCGCAGCCTGAATGTTTGGCTGCCTGAGGAGGCCACCCGAAGAGTTTACAAGTCATGGCCTCAGAGTGAAATGTCTCTGTGGAAAAGTGGAAGTTGCAGCAACGCACAGAGAGGAGTCATGGAAAAACTTGCTGATTTTCGTGGGGAGAAGGGGACTGCTTTGTTTTAAAGAGATTTTTTTGTTGTTTTCAGGAAGAAATTCTTTACTGTGAGGGTGGTGAAACACTGGAACAGGTTGCCCAGGGAGGTTGTGGATGCCCCATCCCTGGAGGTGTTCAAGGCCAGGCTGGATGGGGCTTTGAGCAGCCTGGTCTGGTGGGAGGTGTCCCTGCCCGTGGCAGGGGATTCGCAACTAGGTGATCTTTGAGGTCCCTTCCAACCTAAGTCATTATATGATTCTGTGATTCTATGAATTAGAGGGTTTAATTAGAAATAAGAGGGAAAGGGTGAGGTTTTCCTGCCTGGCGACAACACAGGAGCAACGAGTTCTTCCCGAGGCGCTGGGATTGCCACTCACCAGTTGACCAACGCGCCGGAGCCGTCCATCCCCGCGGCCAACTCCCGGCCAGACTCGGGCGGAGGTCTCGGGCCCCTGGACAGCCCGTGGTGGCCCCAGGCCCCTCGGCCCCGGCCGCTGCTCTCCGCCCGGGCTACCACACAAGGGCCAAGGCCAACGGCCACCGGGGCCCGCAGTGCCCTCTGCTGTCCCCTGCGCGCCGCCCAACGGCCGCCGGGGCCTGCGACTGAGGGGGGTCCACGGTGTCCGCTCGCCACAGGGCGAGCTTGCCCCCGTCAGCCGAGCCTCTGGACTACCTCTGAGGCCTCCCTCACTTGCCCCGGCGCAGGGGCCGGTGACAAGCGGGTCTGGCCTGGAGCCGGGGGGAGGCCTGGCTGACAGGAAGGACACGGCGGGAGGCCCCAGGAACCCCCAGGTGAGAACTGCCCCCTCAGGGCCGCCTGAGGCAGGTACCGGCCCAAACTGATGAAAGCAAAGCAAACAAGATGTCGCGAAGGAAGACAAGACCGTGGGCAATCAAAAGAAACCAATGTGTTGTATCAGCCGGTAGACAGCAAAAAGACACAAGGAACGCAACTCAGGAAAAACGGGGCATTCCCTTAGAACTGCAAGGTCGGTGGTTGTTACAAAGTGTTGAAAATAAAAAGTACATGTCCTTTAGGTGAACTTAGCTCATTATGATGTGAAAACCACACTTAGAAATCTTAAGCAATATGCCTCCTAGATGAGACCCCTAATCACTGAGCATGTGTAGTAATTTACAATGTACTATGCCTTTAATTCCAAGGGAGAATACAAGTAGCTGATAGGAGTTTATTATGAAATCATGAGCCACCAATGATAAATATAGTATGCTAATTAGTCCTTTTTTTGTAAAATATAAAATCTTACAAAGTACAAGCCAAGTTGTGCTAGCTTTGTGGAGTTTCCACCCAGCACCCATCTCTGTGCTTGCACACTGGGTTAAAAGAACCCAGATTTGGGACAACAAAATGAGTCCCATATGTGTACCCTGGGATCACCTGTGCTGGGGAGACTGGAGAAAAGACTGTCCAAGGGGAGATTGCTCCGGTGAGGGCATGGCTATTGCAAGGGAATGAATCCAGTTACCAGCAGTGATGGAGGTAGTGCAACTGTGTCAGTCGGTTATAACCAGAGACGAGCAGCCAACCAAACAAGGGCACGAAAATGCAGAACCCAAGATGGGTGTGTATGTGAAAAATTACCTATCAGTTACTTTATTTAGACTGTTAAAAAGTGTTTCCATCGTAAATAAGGTGGTCCAAGAACTGCCTTTAGGTTTTGAGTTTCCCCTGTTGTTTACAAGATGCTCAAGGCAAGGTGTATAAAAAGCATTGTTTTTTATTGGACTAACTGCTCTTTTTGGCAAAAGCAGATAAGCTTTAGGGCAAACAAAACATTCAGGCTTGTGCAGCTGCAGAAAGGTGTCATAGGTACATAAATTAGAGGAACTCCTTTCCATTCTGCCAAACACTCTTGGGCTAAGACTTGAAAGCTATTGCAACATAGGGAATATCCCTGGGGGTTTTAGGGGGTGTAAGTGGTTTTTTGGGGGGTGTACAGGATCCTTACCAAAAGAGGTTCTCGCTCTGGACTATCAGTATAGTGAAAACAAGCCCTCATTTGCTATAACTGAAACAAAAGTAGAACTGCTCAGAGAGGACACAAATCTATCTCCCACAGCAGCTTTGGAAACATCCCCAAACTGTAGTTGTAAGAGCAGCTGGGTATGCTGTAAAAGAAACAGAATAGTAATGTTTTCCAAAACTTCAAGTAAGAGAGTTTGCCTTACTGCCAGCTAACCTAGGTCCAGGTGATCAGATCACAGCTGCATTTCATTTAAATTTTGTTCCTTTATATTTAGACTGAAACCTTCTTGTTGCCTTTTGCTTCCTTCACTGCTTAAGCCTTCTCAGCTGTTTTTTTTTCTAAAAAGAACACAGGATCAGAAAAGATTTCATGGAATATGGAGTCTAGTTCCTTCCTGCAGCAGTTAAATAGGTCATATAATCCCATTTGTAAATTTATTAAGCATTCATCTTAAAACAGGTTTGGGGTTTTGCTTCCATAATCCTATTGGGAAGCTGTTGCAGTACTTCATGTCCCTGACAGTTGGAAACTTTTCTAATCTCCATGACAAATTTTCATGGCAATTACTCAGGTGATCTTATGCTGATACTGAGTTCCACTTTAAGTATCTTTCCTCTTAGTGTTTCTCTTATCCTCCCAGTATATCTGAAGAGCAATCATAAACCTTTTCTCAGATTTTCTTTAAATAAGGAAATAACGTAATAAGCTGAATAAGGTAAATCCTTTCAATCTCCTCTATCAAGATTGTCACCCATTTTACGTTATTTCAGAAAATAATTTTTCAACAAATTCTTACATAATAATGTTGTACACTTGCCTGTCTATAGGAAAACTGTGGGGAGGGTTCATAGCTTCATCTCCCTGGTAGCACACAGTGCTGCTGCAATGGATGAATCTACTAGTTTTTTTACCTAAGTGTCTTTTCTAAACTATGAACTATTAGCTGGCAATAGAAAATTCCTGTTATTAATTCCAAAGTGTACAGCCTTGCACTTTGTACATTTTAACCTCATCTCCTTTCAGTAACTGAAGTTCAATGACCTTTATGATATTCCAAGCCTTTTCTAGTTTGACACTGCCTCCAGACTTTGTCATCAGAAAATGTCATAAGCACACACTTACGCTGTACCAAAATTAGCTATGATACTATCCACTATTTTTAGTCTCCAGACTAATCCTAGAGAATTCTGCTGGTAACTTTCCTGCAAACATACACTTCCCCTTTCAATGCAACAGGTTGAATCTTTGTATTTTTGCCCTGGTAGTGAAGATAGTACAATCTGTCCAACACCAAGGAATTTGTGTTTTTCTCTGTAATTTTGATCTGATTCCAATTAATTCCCTACTTCTAAATTCTTATTTTCTCTCCCATTCTGGGCTAACTTTTGATGGGCTAATGTATGAATGGTTTAATAAGATACATCAAAATTAGGCTTATTTGGCTTATTTTAACTAGAAAAATAAGTTGTTTTTATCTGAAAAAAGGCAGCTAGGTAGATCTCATATAGTCTGCTTCACATAAAATGATTTTTTACTCTTCACTGTTTCAAATTTCCATTTACCTTGATGTGTTAATTGTTCTTTCCTGTGCTGTGTGTTTTAAAACCTTGCATACTATTAAAGGCAGGTTAATAGCATTGTAGTTTACTCGGTTACTTCCTCTTCTCTCCCCATACTCCATTTGCTGATTGTTATAACATGATACAATACTTGCCTCATTCACTTAATTAAGTAACCCTCTGCTTTTCAATTCACCATTTCAGGCAAAGTAACAGATTTTTTAAAAATGTTGTTGTTCTAAAAATAAGCTTGCTAAGGAGTACTGTGCTATTAGAAGCAGAACTGAGGTGCCTAAAGCAACAACTACACAGGACTCATTTGGCTGTCTGCCTAATGGTCATCAAATCCACAGGGGTTGTATCCAAACTAGGGAATAAAAGGAGGAGCCTCGCTGTAACTGTATCTCATTTAAGTTAATTGCTGAAACGCCTGTTTTTCCTTGTCTTTGTTATTAGAAGTCACTGTGATTTGCCATAACAATTAGTAATCAGTTTGGTCTGAATCATTCTTCTCTGTCATGTGCTATGTTCTTAAAAAGTGATACTTTTTTTCAGTTGTTTATGTTATCTTGACCTTCTCAGATATATTTCCTAATTAACATGTGATCTTTTTTCCTGATCTGCACAGTATTCTGACTGACCAGCATTCTGGATAATGTTGTCAGAATTTGCAAAGGGCACAAGCAAAAACAAAGATAGGGGTATTCGCATAAGGAATGGTACAAATCCTACTGTGTAACAGATATTTGAAATTGAATTTTTCCATGTTGTCAGAGCACTGCAGAGCTGAAATCTCTAAGGCATCTGAAACTGTCATCCTTATATCCTTTATTTTAATGTGAAAAATAAAACTTGTGATTTAGATCCTTACAACATCCATCTCAAACGTACTTAAAAATACCATTCCAGGATGAAACAATAATTTCGTTGTTTGCCCTATAGTGTAGAAAAGGATCATCAAGGAGAATTGCAAAAATTTCAAGAAGGAATCTGAAGTCCTGTTCCTTGCGTAAGGAACTGGATTTTTCTTTGCAACATCTGCTGTAAATGAAGCCATTTAGCATACCCAGTAGTGACTCCAGAGAAAGCTTATTTTTGTTTAGTAAAGAAAGCTCTTCAACTCAGAATTTCTGTAAAGCACGAGTTTAAAGTTTGACCATTTATCTGGAAATATGGATGACCTTAATATTTCCCTCTAGATTCTAACTCTCCCATATTTGTCTGTCTGTCTGTCTTAACACTCATAGTACAAAGTGTTGGCCACAGATACTTTGGAGCTGTTTCTCCTGAAGCCAGAGCATCTGAAAAGAAAGCTCTCCTGGTCTGATGCCTTCCTTTTTTATCAGTGGTATTCAAGGAGATGCAGTAGCTTGTTCTACATCTTTGAAAACAATGTCTCCTGGTCGCTGGGTTTCTTCAGCTCATGCCATCCTGAAATGTAAATAGGTGGTCAACGTGTACCATGACTGCTATTTCAGGGACATGCTTATTAAGATGGAGGAAGGCCTCTTCATGCCTAGGCATCAGATAGATTGATCAAAAGGGCCAGAAGCCTGTGGGTTTCCTTATTGCCAAAGAGTGCATTTTGCTTCAAAGTTTTTTTTAAACCACAATGAATCAAGGGCTTCAAATATGAGTTCTGAAGTGAGAGACTACAAATTCTGAAGAAAGCACAGCCTTGTCTAGATATATCACAAGGGTTGCTATAAATGTTAGGTCTACAACAGAGCCTTTCAAGCCAGTGGCCTGAAAAGTGTAGTCTTAAATGGAAAGGGTGAGGCTGAAGTGAGGAGCCAAGGAAACTATCCAAACCCACCAAATTGCATAGATACTGACAAGCATGGAGTGTGGAGGAATGTGCTTGAGTTACTTTGCATGTGGACTGTTGATCCCCTGTTTTCCTTCAGTCGGAAGATACATCACTGTGTCATCTGAGAACAAGATGGTTGCTTTTTTTTTTCTTTGAGCTGCAGATCTTATGCAGTGTGAAGCCATGGAAAACCACCTGCTGGATCTCAATTACATTTTCTGAGTAAACAACATGAAAAGTTTGCATTGTTTAAAGCGCAGGAGAAAGCCTGTGAGAAGTTTGTTTGTGTTCTACATGTCGAACAAATTGTTCTTCTGCATGAAAGATTTGGCAGCCAACATTGTGCTTTGAGCCCTCTCATGACATAGTATCTGTAGAGAAGAAATGACTGGTTTTATAGTTTGGTTTAATACAAACTTTCAGGTTCTACACTTCCCTGATATACACAAACAGACACAGAGATTGTTTAACAGACAAGTGTGTAAGTTGATTATCTTGTTATTCTCTTTTTTCTCTTCTTTTCTTCTGATTTTCACAGATTAGCCCATCCCTCCTTAGTTATATCTCTGAGAAATTTCCCAAGCAACCTATAAAATTCTCCGAGAAGAATGTGTTCTCAAAGATAAAAAAGATACATTAAACTGTACTTCTACAATTTCAAATTACAGAGGAAGATTATGGAGGACATACTCATATGTCAGATAAGAATAAAACTTGATAGGCTGCTGTGTAAATATACACAGAGTGGTTCTTGATGTGGTTTCCCATAATAGTTGCTCTAGGCTTTCATCTGGTGCAATTTTCACTGAGTGCCATAATGACAGGTTCCACAAAGCCCCCCTCATTCATTTTTAGCTCTACCAAAGCAAAACAGAAAAAGCAGAAGAGAACAGCCAGCAGCTAAAGCCAGACTCAGAAACAAGAATTTCTGCTTGGTAAATCCTGTCTCCACACACTGGGGACTGGTCACTATAACTCTGCTGAAAAACTATAAGTATAGACAAATATTTAGAATGCAAGTAGATGGAGATGGTTCCAGGCACATGAGGCAAGGTGAATGTGAGTGGCAGCAAGAAATGAAGTAATTTTATGGTACAGGTCAGTTTAACCAGATCAAAGGGCCTAAGCACAAAGGCTCAGGATCCCATGGAGCTACCCCCACAGCAGGTAGCCAGCTATTCATGTGCAGCTTTGAAACCACGTCCTGGCTGAATTCAAGCAAAAACTTTACCAAGCCAAGGGACTAAAATCAATGTAAGTTGAAACAAAGTCTAATGAGTTTGCTGTGAAAATACTATCCCTAAATCAAAGAATTTTAATAAAGCAGTAAAGATGCTCTATAAGCAAAATTCAAATGATTCAGTTAGATGGAACTTCATTACCATCTCTATCTGAGCTGTATTTTTGGTTAATGGGAGGAGTTTGAAATCATGAATACTAACAGACACAATGAATAACTGTATTTCCTGTCATGACTCTTCCCCTGATCATTGCAGGCTACCTTTCTATGACAAGATTCTACATGACAACCTCCCCCCCTCAAAAAAAAAGAAAAAAGTTTGTTGAAATATGAATGAAATAGTCCTTTGGCAATATTCCATCTTGTTCTAGCAACAAGACCATGCTTTTCACTCTGCTCCACTGCCCAGCACTTACAGAGTGGGAGTTTAAAGCTGCCTTACTTCAAGGCAGTCAATATAGTTATTTAGGTAAATTACTGAAGTCAGAGCTCTATGTAGAAGCATTTTGGCTTAGAACCTAACCAAATAAATCCTCGTGCTCATGCTTCTTCCCTTCTGTGCAGTAGATTGACTTTAGGTAGCGCACTGTTGGTTGACTGCCGATTGAGGTATATAGATTGTGGTAAACTAAACCTAGATTTAACCATTTTTTCTAGTCAAAACAACCATGGTGTTTATTACCCTAAGTCATTAGTGAATATGTAAACATTGGAAGCATTGCAGTGATGTTTATGGAGCACTGACATTTGTCTCTAAAATTTACTCAGGAAGAGCAATTTTCTTGAAAGGATGACTCTGTACATGAATGCCTGCATTTCAGTTTTCATCTTGATCATCTGCTTTGATTTCCAGACTAACCGAGGATTGAAATGGGAGGCTTTGTATAAAAGAAAAGTGGGATATGAATACGGTGATGATTCTGCCAGAGGTACGCCTTGCTTTACAAATTCAAAGCTTTCTTTGTTTTCTACCTCATTTAACTTCTTCCGTTCTGTTTCTTTGTCCTTCCTATTCAGATGTTCTCTTTTTTCAAATTACAGTGAGCTTTATTTTTCATTCTCTCATAACATCTTGAAAGATGATTCTGCAGCACAATTTTCTAGAGAACAAAGAAACATTCTTTTTCATGCATGGCTGTATTTTATATCATTACAATCCAACTCTGAGTAATACTGTTAATATGAAAAATTATTCATCACAATAAATAAATCTCCTAAGATTTCTCTAATTACTGTTAGACATTCTCTTGAACGTTACTTGAGTCCTTTGTGTGAATTAACATGTAAGTGAATACATATTAAACCATGGATTTTAAAGGCCATATACAGACGTAACCTTTATAAGGATTTACAAATGCCAAAGAAACTGCAGCCACATCTGTCATGACCAAATGAAACACAATGTAATACATGAGTTGCTGCCACAAACCAGGTCAGTCTGCCCTTTGGACACTTAACAGATTGTGCTGTTTGCTCCCAGTCCCCTGGGCCTGGTATGTGTTAAGCTTCTGGAGTCTTGAAAAGACTCCAGGTGCTTCATTTGTGTTTGAATTGCGAGGTGCAAACTTTAGCTCCCTTCTGAAACCGAACATACAGTTCAACAAACTGACTTCTGTCCCTGGTGTTGACTCTCCAGGCTCCTTTGTTGTTTAAGCACATTTTAAAGAAGAATTCAATTTGCTAGGACATTCTGGGCTATGTTTTAGTTCTTCGGGCATACATAGATGTGAAGGCAAAGACTTAGCGAGTGGCAAAAGAACTAAAATTGATCTATCTTTACATAGCAGCTTGACTGGTTAGGAAACAGTATCTAAATGCAATGCGCTTTTTTCTTTCAAATCACTAGTAGTCTATCTGTTCAACGTGACAGGACTCCTTCCTGCAATTGCTCTACCTGCTTTGGGTGAAAATGCCGAAGTAGATTAGTTATTATTATTTTTTAAGTTCTCAGCCCCTCTTCCATAACACTTCTTTGTCTGTTCCACCTTCTGGAACCAGGTGATATGTAGCTTAAATGCTCCATCTTTTTCTCTTGCTGCAGACTAGAAAGGGTGTTTTGTAATAGAAGCATCTCCTCGTCCAAAAGATAATAGCCAAAATGTTACAATTTTATGCCAGCTTCTCTTGTAATTCTGCTTCAAAATGCAGGTAAAGAAATGACATACGACAAGCAATATTTTAAGGCCAAGGTAAACACAGTTCATAACCAGACAGATTACTCCAATTCTTATAATAGGTACATGAGTACAAATGTGTTCCACGTAGACATAGTATACTCATAACAATGTTTAACAGTCATCCAATTTATCTGGTTTAAATGAACCATTTGATACCGGGGAGAAAGCCTGACATGATTTGCCGTGTTTATTGCTGAAAGATATGACAACAAAGAAAGATTCATGATAAGGACACATGCGTACAGTGCTCATGAAGTAATGATTCGTTCTTACTGAGACATTTTACAGGCTGACGTTTCAGAAAAACTTTTCTGCCATATATACAGCTGCTCTCCTAGTTTCTTTGCTTCCTTTTCTCTCTCCATTCTTCACATGATGATGAAAGGAACTTTTTTTTTACTCTTCTCCCACCTCAATATGTCCTGTTCTGAAGGCCTCCAAGGCATCATTCTTGGGGCTATGTTTTTCAGGATTTCTTCCCCCAATTCAAGACTGAAGCTTTGCTAAACAGACAGGTAGCAGCCCGGAAATATTATCTGCTGTTACTGAATGGAATGTCAGATTCTGGATGCAATCCTATCTGGTCTGCTCACTGAAGAGTTTGCTCAAGAAATTGAGCAGTCTGTTTCAGACAGTAACAGCAATTCCAAACCTTTTTCCAGGAGTGACCCTTGTGATGTCTTTTAGTTCTATGGTTAGGGACTAACCATGGGAACTAACCATAGGAACCAACCATAGTTAGGGACTCTAGTGACTCAAAAGATTACTCCAATGAGATTGAAAAGTTGAAAAGGTTTGAAAGGCCTGTGTTTCAGAGACCTTTATAAAACTCTCCCTCCTATTTTTTACATTGTTTATAATCATAAGAAAGAAATTTTGAGGAGACAGACAGGAGTCGAGGTGACTAAATAAATGGGTCTGACCAAGCTGACTGTGCCCACAGGAAAGAACAGTTAAACTGCCAGTATTTTTTGGTTGTTTTTCTCCTATTTCAATTTTGCTGGTGTGTTTATCAGCATAGCAAAGAGTATTGTTCTCAGACATCAAAAGGCATGAAAGGAAATAAACGATTACTCTAGCATTTACAGATTGATCCTGTCAGCTTACTGGGTTGAAAGCCTCTTAAAAAGGGCTAAAACCTTCAGCTCCTTTTGATTTGATTAAGTGCACTGATCATCTGTTCTAACTTTAGTCAGTGAGAGACCTGGGTATAAACACTTCACAGGCTGTTCTCTGTATAGTTTGTTCTCTGACCAAAGCCACAGTAAAGTCAGGCTGAGACAAGAAACTGTCCTAGGCACTGAAGTGAGAGATTGCTACTTGGGAACCAAGTTAGCTGTTCGTTAACTAACCAAGCAAGCAACTCTTGCTGCTGCCACTGTTGTCCAGAAGGGGGGCTACAGCAAGTCACCAATTCTGTGTGTGAAGTATCACCAAGACAGCTTGCAACAACAATTCTTCTCTTAACTCTGGTTGGTAATGCATCCCATTGCGGATTAAAGCACTTATTCTGGGAAAATATGAATTATAAATTCCTTAGAGATGTCTTTAAGAAAGTCGTTCAGTTAAAGCTGCTTCAGACTTGCACATCTGGCAAATAATTCCATAATTTTAACCTTTAGGAAAATGTCTGTAGTTTGATTAAATATTTGAGATTAGAGTTTTCCCTGTTCTTGAGTTGTTGGATTTAAGCATCTTATGAACTGAAATAGAAATGTGTTTTGAGTCTCTTAGCTTTGCTCCATGGGTGTTCTCCACCAAAATACATTTTATAATTCTATACTAGTAAATGCCACCATAGTAGAATAACTTTATTTCATGTATATGACATAGTAATATTCTGTGTGTATGAAAGGTCTTCCATTTCAACGCATTTTCCTCAAATTAAGTAGCTAGAATAAAAAGAATGATTATTCATGTGTTACAGAACAGGAAACTGAAACACAGAACAACATGCCAAAAATCTTTAGAGTCAAGTAGTAATTTTGCAGACATATTTAAAGTACTTGTTTTTCAAGGATGGTTAGCTTCTACGTGGCTTTAGTAGTTCTGGGTATTCCTCCAAAACTTATGTCAAAAGGTCTGATACTGAACAATAAGTACTAGAGGTATAATGTATAAATGACTTTTTCCCTTCCAGTGTGTATTTCGTGATCCTTGTCCTGTTCTCTAACAAGCAGACCATACACTTCTGGAAGCCTTTAATATACTTTTTTAGTGGTGATTCTTATGAACCTACCTTTCAAAATTTAGTGATTCTGTGGTAACTCACCTATCTATCTTTTAGTATCCATGTGTACGACACTTGTAGCTTTTAACATTTTCATACAGAATGGTTTTTTCCATCTTTTAAAGTTGTTGTGGGCAACATTCTATTTATGAATTGTCTTGGAACTTGCTATTTCTATTTAGAAAAAAATAGAGCTTGAAATTCTGTGTATTTGCCAAAACTGCTAAACACTTTCTTATTTTACACGTATTTTAAGAAAATAACTTTTCTTAAAACGTCTGTAGAAGAAATAATTCCTGGGGTAAACATCAGTTACATTCTCAAAATCTGCCATGGCAATAGAATAGAATAGGACAGGACTATTTCAATTCTACTTCGATGACCATCTAGTCCAACTGCCTGACCACTTTAGGGCTAACCAAAAGTTAAAGCATGTTATTAAGAGCATGTCCAAATGCCTCTTAAACAGTGACAGACTTGTGGCATCGACCACCACTCTGGGAAGCCTGTTCCAGAGTTTGACCACCCTCTTGGTAAAGGAATGCTTCCTAATGTCAAGTCTGATCTTCCCCTGGTGCAGCCTTGAGCCGTTCCCACATGTCCTGTTGCTGGATACCAGGGAGAAGAGATCAGCAACTCACCCTCCATTTCCCCTCTTCGGGAAGCTGTAGAGAGCAATGAGGTCGCCCCTCAGCCTCCTTTTCTCCAGACTGGAGAAAAAGCCCGAAGTCCTCAGCTGCTCTTCACAGGACATTCCTTCCAACCCTTTCACCAGCTTTGTTGCTCTCCTCTGGACACATTCAAGGACCTTCACATCCTTCTTAAATTGTGGGGCCCAGAACAGCACGCAGTACTCAAGGTGAGGCCACACCATCACTGAATACAGTGGGATAATCGCCTCTTTTGGCCACAGTTACCCCAGGTTTGATGCACCCAGGATGCGGTTTGCTCTCTTGGCTGCCAAGGCACACTGCTGACTCGTGTTGAGCCTGCTGTCAACCAGCACTCCCGGATTCTTTCTGCAGGGCTGCTCTCCAGCCACTCCTCTCCCAATTTATACTTGTGCCTGGCATTACTCCATCCTAGGTGCAGAATCCAGCATTAGGTCTTGTTAAATTTCGTCCCATTAATCACAGCAAACAGATAGTCAGACTGCTACAGTTGTTTCCAACAGGTGGGTATGCTTGTGATACAGCCCTCTATTTAGCTGTCCAAAAATCTTTTCAGGATGAGATAGATATTTTTCTCCTAAATGTGTTATTCTTAGGAGGTGGATTTGCATGTTGAGAGCAATAAATTATTAAAAAGCACTCTAGTGGCTCACTTTCCACTTTCAACAAATCAAATGACTGAAGAAGAAATTCTATTACAAATATTTCTGAGAGGGCTTTTCTTATTAAAATTTGTTTGTGTTCTACTGACAAAAACTATTATTAAGCTAAATGATGTATGTAGTGAGTAGCAAACAAAAAGTGGTAGAATACTTGTAGCTTGGGAGAAAGCAACTCAATAGCACAGTGACATTAGAAATTACTTTGCAAATCTTTATGAGCAATACATTTACTTTTGTTGAAAACCATCTGCTCTCTTGGAAGGAACCTCCCTTTCGACAGTTGTGATTTGGCAAAAACAGTCCTAGGGACATTATGTCCTGGAATTGTTGACAAGTGTGAAAGTCCTCTGTATGTCCTCATCCCTAAGAAAACAAAGTGTTAGTTCACATTTACTTTCTTTCTCAGCTTGTCTCTCCTACTAGGATGATAGCTAAGAAGACCTGGTCCTTCTTTGGCTTTAGGGTAAGAACTGTTGCGTATCTCTTCATCTGCCCATGGCAGGGAGGTTGGAACTCATTGATCTTTAAGGCCCCTTCCAACCCAAACCATTCTGATTCTATGATCTTTTACTCACCTGACAGGAGCTGTAACTACTCATCCTTCTCCCAGTTTTCTTCTCTGTCTTCCTGCCTGATAACCACCTTCTGTTCCATTCCTAATCCCAGAGATCCCAGCAGGTTTAGTTTATTTAGAGGATTGCTACAAGGTTTCTTTTTCCACATAAGTCACATCCAGAGACATGGAAAAAGGAAAAAAAAAAAAAAAGTAGTTTTCTTCAAATGTTGAACAATGACTTTAATAGGAATAGACAAATCACTTTTAAAGTTATCCTGTCTTTAGTTTTCCTTCACTAGAAATTCCTCTGTCTGGAGTTTCTCAGTCTTGCTCCTGATGTTTAAATAAACAATACACTTGTCCTTGTATCTGTCAAAGACTGATACAACAAGGTGGAATTGTATAGTACCTAAATTTAAAATAAACAAAATTATATGGAATATAAACGTTTGTTATACAGATAAATATTTTTGAAGTTTTGAACATTGTAATTAGCACCAGATTTTTTAAGGGTATTAATTACCTAAAGACACAGAAAAGCACGCAGCAAAGTATTCAGGTTTCTAGGTGTATGTCTAGTTGCCAATCAAATTAACTAGCTCTCCTGAAAATGTCAGCAGTTACCTAGGTCTACCTACGGTCACTGTGTACCTATAGGGTACATGGATAGTCAATTATCTTCAGAAATCCAGTACTTAGCTGTCTTGTAAAGTTAACTTTTTTTGTTGTTAATGACAAAGAACAAAATAAAACAAATAAACCCCAAACCAGATAACCAGCAAACCGAAAGGCAATAGGCTGAATTATTTCTTATTCATTGAATGACCTCTAGTGGTCATCACAGCTTTTACAGCAGTCGAAATACCAGTTCTCGGAACATTCTAGAGATGTGCATTTTTTGCAAAACACGGAGCATGAAGATCAACTTTTTCAAAACTGCACACTATGCACTTTTGCTCTACATCTGGAAGGCACTATTAAAATAATATTTTATTTGACTTTACAAAGTGAGCACCCTTGTGAACTCTGCAGGAGTTTTAAGCCAGAATTCTAGTATCTGCACTACCCCTCACTGTCCCTCTTTGCTAGCCAGAACCTCCCTCAATCTACCTCTCTTGAACTTTGCCGGAGACAGCCTTCCATCGGACAGCACAGCATTGCTGTATGTCCTTTTACCTTGTACGACAGCTCTTCAGCTTCTCTTAACATCATTGTATTACCTGGAACCAACCATCATCTCTTACTGCTGGCCAAAACAGACCACTTCATTCTGAACACTGACGGCACATGGAGTGAGTTTATCTGTCTAAAGAGCAAACTCAGCAGATGGAATACTGGCAACATAATTGGGAAGAGAGCTCTAATCCTCAGTATTGTGGGACATGAAAAGAAATCCGAGTTGAACATTCAGCAGCGTGTCAGAAAACGAATGGTATTCTCATCACCCAGGGGTTTTATTAGCATTTCTGCTGATCTTTCTGTGGCTTCTTTGAACAGTTGGGCCAGATTGTTCTTCCGCTGGACCTACATATCAGTCCAAATATTAAGGAATTTATTAATAGCTTTAGCTAAAGACCAAAAATACCTCCTCTACTCCCATCTTTCTCAAATACGTAAGTTATATAAGACTTCCTGCATTTGCGTATTTTGTATGTAGACGAGCATACCTCGTCTACAAATCCAAGCTAGATTACAGTAGTTTGCATTGAAGTATCCACATGCTAATTTTGTTAATCTCAGGTAGTTTTCGGTGGTCATCTTTTCCACTACACAAACCTGGTGACAGAAGAAAAATAGCGCCTTCAACAGGAGACCACTGAATAACGCATTTATGGTTAAAAGCCATTAGAGATTGCTTCATGGTCCTACTTCCAGTGTCGAAAAACACTTGAGAAGCGCTTGAACAAAACGCTTTATCTGTTTAAAAGGCATTCTGAAGTTCTTACTTACCAGAATGGTGTCAAAAGAAGAATGATTTATGTGAAAAATAAAGTTTGGAAACAATCCTGACAGAACTCTGATGAGCATTTTCTATGTAGGCAGCATCATCTACATTGAAGATGATATCTTTCTTAAAAAAAAAAGCAAAACTGCAGACAGCCTGCATGACTACATGACTACCCGAGTTACACTGCTGTGGGTATTTTTCAAGAAAAAATAATAATGGAATAGATGCATCTTTACATGACTATGACATGCCATCAGGATTTGATCATAATGCTTACCAGAGGAGCAATTCCAGTATTAAAGGAATTTCTACCCTAACTTCTCATTTAATTGAAAGTGACTACAGTAGGTGGATTCTAGAGAATGATTCATTAATACTGTTTTTCTTCCTAGAAATAAGAGAACATGCATCCTAAAGATAATATTTATAGATAAGGTATTTCTGGGTTTGTATATCAGTCATATACAAGTAGATGGTCAGTCTTTAACAGTAGAATACTTTGACTCTAAGCTGTAGTCAAGTCTGATTGAGACATTCCGTTTGTAATTGATGTCTGGAAGCTACTCAAAATAATCTTGTCCATTTTTGAACATCCTAAAGCTTGATTTAGCTCTGTTGTTTCAATTGACATCTTGGGGCAGATTGCCTGGTGAAACACTATATTAAAAAGTAAATATCAGACACCATAGTTTTTTAATATTATGATTAAATAATAAATTTTTCTTTAAAAAGCTGATTTTTTCCCCTGCAAATTTGTGCATGTCATTTATACTGAGATAGCTCAGTAGAGGATTATTGTCCATGTCATTATCCCTATGTGGAATTGAAAGGATTTCCCTATGAGTTGGTCTGGTCAGCATTTCCATACGTAGAATTTGCTCTGGGCCATCAGTCGTTCTTCAGTGGTATTATGTGGATGCAGGCTGTTTTGTCTAAAACTTCATCTGTGCTCAAAGCCTGTTTTTCTCAACCTTCAACTCAGAATCCAACACAGTTTTCTTTAACTAGACCCTGTGCTGGCTATAAAGATTCTAGTAATTCCTTTTTAACGAATATCTCTATTCTTATGTAATTTCCCTTTTTGAAATTAAGCAGAACAGTAGTGGATGTTTTGTTTTTGTTGCTCCAGCAAGAATGTTAAATCCAAATTTATTATGGTCATTTTACACAGTAGCTCTTTGACAGAATTATTCAGCATCACCATCAGCTCAAGAATACGAAATCCTGGTGGTTCTTCAGAGGCAGAGTGGGTTTTCTTTTTGGGGGCTCAGACTAGCCAAAGATTTAGCTCATAGTATAATTTCTGCTGTCATTCTCTTACCAGAATTTAACATTTAATTAGGGCACAGGCATACAGCACATTAGTTCCATAGAGAAGGGCTGCAAGACCACCTGCTGTCATGAGACCAATTCTTGATCTCAGGTTGGAAGCAGATTAAGAAATAGCAGCAATTCATCAGAGATTGTTTATTGATTTGAATTTCACTAAAGGCTCCCACATAAATTTGCTTTTCAAATTCAGAAAACACCTTGCTCGGATATCTAAATTAATCCATCATGAAATATTTCAGGAAAGTGGAATTGGAACTTACCCCTTAATAGCCATGCAGAACTTACACGTAACCTTACAAAGAATTCATAGGCTGTTCATTTTCCCCAAATCTTTGTATAAATTAATGTATCTTTGCTTCCTATCTTTAAAGAATTCTCATCTCCTTTTTTAATAGTTTAAGGAGGCTAAGATGTTAGGGAGGAAAAAGCACGGGCAGTTCTGGATGGACTTGTATGTCAAACTTTTGAAAAACAAAAATATATTCACATTTTCACTGACACAGCGTTGGCAAGAACTGATTAAAGTGATGAGTTATGCGTGTAACGTTAGCCTCTGTAAAATATGTAAATGTTAGTTGCTGCCTGATATACCTCATCTACATATGCATCTTTACAACAGAGTTAATATTTTACTATACTGTATACACATACATATGTATGCATTATTTTAGAATTTTAGTGTAATCATAAAAGGTAATTTGTTTTAGGAATTGCTATTCAGAAATGTTTTTTTATTACCTGTAAGATTATGTCATCTACCTGACCACCACTGTCTATATTTGCAGTCACACTTCAGATTTTACTTGTACATGGTCCGATCATCAGTTTTTTTGCAAAATTTTGTGAAAGGAATCATGCAGCTCCCTGCCTTCAGTCTGTTTGGGCAGTACTGTGCATACATCTTGATTAATACAACTGCATTTTCTTCTCTTGTGATTTTCCAAACTGTAAATACTGTTGCCTAAAACTTCACCTGCGCTCAAAGCCTCGTTTTCCAAACCTTCAAATCAGAATCCAACACAGTTTCTTTAGAAACTAGCTGGCAAAAAATTCCCATGATGGGATGGAACTCCTTGCTGGCAAACAGCTCACCAAGGCAAAACTCCTATGCAGATCATTTAAAAAACTCCAGTGTGCCTTGCTCCCAGTCAATGTGTGAGCATTACAGGGGAGCTCGTACCCATAAGAAGTCACTTGCATAGTTAAGTGGTCTGCCTGTGTTTTTTGATTTAATTTACAACTCTTGCAAACTACCATTTTCCAACTATTGCCTCTCAGACTGCAGAATGAACAGTACCAATCTATATCAATACAGTTAGAATAAAGTAACAGTACAATTTTTAAAAGCATGTGATCGCAAATAACATATAGAATTACTCCTAAACCACATAAAACAATGTTGTGCAAAGCGCAGTTAACCAAGTGTGCCCTTGACGTAACTGAATAGCCGACAGGGGAAAGCCCTCAACCCACTACTCCACAGCAGCCTGCTGGTTCTCTTTCCATGCTTGGCAGAGCATTGTGTGAAAGATTTTGTTAACTAAAATCCAGGCCCTGCTTCTGTCACTGTTTGTCACGGTCAGAATGTCCGTATACAGCCAGGGACCATCCGCTGAACAGTTACTTGCAGGGCAGCATGTTGTACAGTCTTGTCAGTCAAGTCAAGACTAAATAAATAACTGCAATTCTTGTATTTCTAGTTATGTTCTATTAATTCTATCTGACCTTCAAATTGCCTGAGAGCATTTCTAATTATTTTTCCTGAATTCAGAGAGGTCATCTACCTTGCATAAGGACTTTAGGTTTTTAATCTGAATTTTAAAATATGCTTTAAAACCAACACCGTACTATCTTTGGAAGGATGTCTTTCTGATATAGCAGGAGGAAACATTCATCTACAAAGTGTGCCTTTTTCTTTCCTGTTTAAACTGTCAGAGAACAAACAATCTACAGACAGATTGTAAATAGGCTAATGTTTTTACAGCAAATGCAACTCATGTTAGTACAGTACCTTTTCCGCCTTAAGATCAGCACTTAAGCGCTAAAGCAATTACTTTCTTGAAGTAATATAAATGGACTAGTATTTATACAGCAAATGTAACTCCTGTTGGTATAGCATCATCTCCACCTTAAGATTAGCACTCACGCACTAAAGCAGTTCCTTTCTGGAAGTAAGAATCCAAGAACTTCTGGTTCTAAGTTCACAGCAAGAGACATTTCCGAGAAGGCAGCACAGGATTAGCTCCGGTTGTTGGGGAAATCATTGTAAAGTGGGAGATTTAATCGAAACAATCCTTGCCTTCCCAGGCATTCCTAACCACATCACCACCGGTCCCCACTCCGTGATTCTCCAGTGTCATCACCTCCAAGTGAAAGCTTGGAAGCAAAGCCTGAAGCCAGGGGAAAGAGTGCTCTGCTCTGGCTGTGTCTTTAGCTCGCCCCTGCCACAGGAAAACGAAGCGGCCGCTTGGGCCTCCCCTCCCCAACTTGTCCTCATGGCCCCAGGGGCACAGCAGCCTCTCCTCCACCGCTGTGCGCTGAACGGCGGGGAGCCGGTTACTGCTGCCGGCTGAGGCACCTCTCACTGCGGCCGCCGCCTTAGCTTCCAAGCGAGCAGGGCTGCCGGTGCCGTAAGAGCCATCACACGGTACCTCCGTGAGGCCGCCCCGGTGCAGCGTTACAGCGCAGAGCGGGCAGGAATAGCCCGGGCCGGGCCCCGCCGCCCGCCAGGGGCAGCACCGGCCGGGCTGTCGCGGCAACCCCGGAAGTGGCTGCCGCCCGCANACGCGCGTGGCGGGGCTCCGCTCGCCTGCCCCCGCATCCCCTCCCCTCCCCTCCCTTCCCTGCGGGCCGCGGCTCCTCCCTGCACCACCTTTGGCCCAGCCGCGGGCGGGGACGCGTAGACGGTGGCAGCTCCCTGGCGGCATCGGCGGCTGCATCCGCGCGTCAAGCATCAGCGGGGCAGGCGCGTTCTCTTCCTCCTCCGCCTTCTGCTCCCTCCCTGCCTCTTGTCGCTGCCCCCGCGGCCATGGAGCTGCCCGAGAGCCAGTGCAAGAAAGTCAAGCTGAGCAACAGGGTGCCGAGCTGGGTGAGCGGGCGGGGAGCGGTGCGCCGCCGGGCAGATGGGCGGGCGCGGGGAGAGCGGAGCGGAGAGGGAAGGGAGGCAGGAAGGGAGGCAGAAGCGGCCGAGCTCGGTGGTGATGTGGCAGTGGGCGGCAGCGGGAGCCGGGACGTGGGGCTCCCCGCACCGCTCCCTGCCGCCCGCCCGGGGCGCGGAGGGATGCGGGGCGGGAGGGAGCGCGCGGGGCAGCGCGAGCCGGGAGCGTTAACGGAACGGCCGCGCGGGCTCCCCTCAGGGAGCGTCGCCGCGGAGCCCGGCGGGGGCGGCCCGTCCCCGGTGTGCTGGTTTTCCGTCGCTGCCCTCGGGAAGGCGGGCGCTGCCGGTGGGGAAGGCCAGGGAGCCCCTCCGGAGAGGACCGGGGGTTCCATCCCGGGCCCTTCGTCGTGAGCCCCTCAGCTTCCAGCGCTTCGGAAGGAGGGAGACTTAAGAATGCGATGTACAATGTGGCCATTCATAAACCTGGGTTGGCCAAAGACTGAGGTTCTTTGTGTGGTGGGTGTTATGTGGAAAACTGTCGAGACAGGGCTTAAAAAAATCTAACCAAAGCCTTCATTCTTGTTCATAAAGATGGGGGAAGATCGGTTTACAGCGAAGACCAAAATGCAGCTATTTAGAAGATCCATTGCAGGCCTTTGCTGAGAACATTTGATACTTTTGATGATGCAAGATGAGTGAAAAAAAAAAAAAAGATTTTTCAAACAATGCTGAGCTGAAGCAGACGAGAGATAAGATCCAGAAAACATTTGATATTGAAGTAACAGCGTAAAAGCAGTCTTTGAAGCCTTGCTGTGGGTAGTACAGGCCACAACTTTCTCATTAAAATGACAGATCTATTAAAGAAGAAGAAAAGGCTCTCATGGTTGCCTCAAAAATGGGGAAGTTAGTATTGTATTAAGCAGCGTTCAGTAGATGTTGTGCCTGTCCAAGCCTGTTTCACCATGTACAAGTTCAAACTTGTTTATATAACAGAGTAATTGGTAAGTTACATTCTTTCAGTTTCTCTGAGGAAAAGGCAAAATCAAATGTTATGAAGATAGTGAAATAAATCACGTCTGGGTGGGGGTAACAAAGTGTATTCAAAAGTTTGTCTGTGTCATTTAATTTGTCAGAAGCAAAGCCAAGATGGATTTGTCCAAACCAGGGAAATCTTATGTTAAAAAATAAGTTAACTGACATTAACCGTTTGTTGAGTTCAGTTGAGGTTAGCAACCCCTATATGTTACGTGGCAAGCAGAGGAAGTCTTCTGCTTCTCCCTTTTTCTTCAGAAGACCTCGACTGAAATGTTCTTTTTAACCCAATAAGCCTCACCAGGAAAAAAAATGCTGCTGATTCACACGCTCCACGACAAATGTTCTGGCGCTTCTGACTGCGTCTGTTCAGTTGAGAGCAAAGTCAAAGCAGGCTATTATACCCTGATGGAATCGGCAACCCCTAGGAGAGAAGGCAGAGCCTTGTCTTCCAAACTTTCTCTGTGCATCCAGCCTATTCAAAATACACCTCTGTCTGTGGAAACCCCCTT
The DNA here is from genome assembly GCA_013398915.1 of Dromas ardeola. Classification (NCBI taxonomy): domain Eukaryota; kingdom Metazoa; phylum Chordata; class Aves; order Charadriiformes; family Dromadidae; genus Dromas; species Dromas ardeola. The sequence continues at coordinate 117,423 of VYZM01006451.1, read as the reverse complement.
GCTAAGCCCACCCCTGAGCACAGCAAACTCCAAGTTACGGAGCAGCATACAACATAGCCACAAATACATTACACTAGCTTGATAGGAAAACTTGTGGAACACTTTCTTTAGTGTAGCTCATTTTGCCGGTAACTCCTAACGAGAACTTGCTCCAACTTTGGTTTCTGAGAGCAGAGGCATTTCTGGCTTTGTTTTTGTCCATTCCCTTTGATGCCAGCCAGTGACTCCACTCCAGCGCTGGTGAATAAGCTGTGTCTGCTTTTGGTCATGCTGTTACTGCAGCAGGTGGCAAACTGTGTTCTGGAGGGCAGTTGTGAGAATAAAAGTAATAATTTTTGTTGCAAGTGGAAGAAAATGTAATGCTGTAGGCTATGGCAGAATATGGATTGGTGAGTTGTTAGTTTTTTAATAACTGTAAAACATATTATTCAGATATAATTTCTGGGCTTACCCTCCTTTCTCAAGCACAGTTGTCCAAATCAAAGCACAAACTTTCAAACCTGAATTTAAGAAAATAGCTATTGGAAGGCATTCCTGGACGATCTTTTGGTTAACAGGTCCTGAAACCTTATCTAATTATGTGAACAAAGAGACTCTCGGGCGAAGTGCCGTTGTTTTAGCATCTGTGGTAGTCGAATTTATACGTTGTAACTATGCCTGTTCTCCTTGCTTGTCTTTGTATGTAGCCAAAGAAAACAGGCAATGCTCAGTCTGTTTCAGTTGCTGTTTGGTTGTTGAGGAGAGAAGTTTGGAGGGAAAAAACTATAATTTGGTTGAGTTATCAGTGCTGAAGAATGAATGTCATAAAAATGTATTGTTATCAGGGTACTCCTGGTTTATAAGAGGCACGTGGTGAGCAAGTTAGCAAATGGCCTAGAAAATATGGGAAATGGGAAAGGCATTAAAGATAAGACCACACCTGAGAGGTGATGCTGGGTGTGTTACTGCTGTTAGCTTGGGGAATCAATACTGTCATCTTGGAGCCGAAGCATATGGAATTAGTCACAGCTTCTTGAGTACGTATGGTTAGCATAGAAACCATGCCTGTTCTTTACACAGTTCTTTCCTGATGCTTCCAACTTCAAAGCTCTCTCAAGTTGGTGCTGTAGCTTGGGGAGTCTCTGCTTGCCCTTGAAAGCTTTACTTCCTGCCCCAGAGTTCTTGCTTTGTGAAAAGTTAAAATTTGATATAAAGTTACTGTAGAAGCACAATGTTTCATTGTTGCTCTGAAGTAATGAAGAATAAATTCAGTTTGTGCCAGTGTAGCGGTTGGTCTTAACTATGGAACAATTAAGCAATAATCTTTTCTTTCTGCTGTCTTTGATCTTGGTGTTGCAGCTTGGGTTTGCTCTTCTTCATCTGAATGTCTGATCTGAGATCTTACATCAAAGGTGTTTGGCACTGATAGTCAGATTTGGCTTTGGAAAAAATTGTAGTTGCAACTGGGCAAAACATCAAGTATAAGATAAGAAAAAAAAAAACAGGTATTTACATAGAGAAATTGACAGAGTTAGTATTTCCTTTTGGTCCCCATCTTCTTCCTATAGTTCTTAGATGTCTGTATTCGTTTCCCCGGTCAACTATCTGCAAAACTAAAAGGTTACCTTTATGCCAAAAAAAGTAAGCTGTGGAGTCATCCTCCCTTGCTGTGTTACCATTCTTCAGTGCACATCTGTGAAAGGCTTGTGACTTTAATACTCCAATTTTTTTTATCTTCAGCACAAAGTTATTAGCCTATTATGGCACTTCAGATTTCATGTGAGAAACAAACCAGCATACTGGGGGAGAAGAAAGGAGGGGTATATTAGCCTTTTCATCTGACATTAGTGTTAAAACGGAACAGTGGACTGAAGCATGATTTTTATTTAACATGGTGAGTAGGAGGGAAAATATTAAAATGCAGTATTTGTGTAAGTAGTGCGGAAGCACTTAAAGTGTAACACAGGCTGGAAGAAATATTTTTATGGGCAAGTCAGAGCAGACATTTCCAATGGTTGTAAAAAAAAAAACCCCAACAAGACAACCCCACCAAAAAAAACCCAACCCAGATAAATAGGCCTTTGAGGTTAATGCCCTTGTTTTTTATTAGACCCTTTACAAAAATCTAGTGTGTCCTTTCAGTAGTGACTATTATAGCGCGTGTAATTAGGCTAAGATGTTTAAAATAGCTTTTTTAAAGAGTACATCACTATTTTTGTTACATATTTTCTTATGTTTTATTTCTTTTAACATTGATAATATGGGTCTTCAAGTGAGTGATACTTTGATATAGTGTAAAAAAAATGGCTGTTCTTTATTTCTGCTATTGTTTTTGATGGCCATTTAACTTCATCATTTGATACTCATCAAATTTTATGTAGGGGAATTTGAAGTCTGGCTAAATAATTTAAGAGCACAACCAATGTAAGCCACTGATTTCTACTCCTGAGTATTTTTCTGTGCCACATCAATATTTGTAGTAAATGTATGTATCAGGGATAGTAATTAAAAGCTTATGTTGTTGAAGATCCAGTGTTCAGCTTTCGTTGGCTATGTAGTAGCAAAGTGGACATTATTAGGAAACATTACTAGTTTGTTTTTTTTTTTTTGCAGCAAGAGAGAATGACTTGCTAAAGTATTAACTGTTTAGAGCACCTCTATAAAAAGCTGTCTTCTATTGGAAGATAAAGAGGATTTTGCTACTACTTTGCCCAGGAATAATACTGAGCCGTCTTGTTTGTGTGCATGCACACATAAACAAAGGGTGAGACTGCGGGGGACAGGTGTATTTTTGAATGTATGAAGACTGTTTAGGCACTTTAATCTTTAGTCTTAGATGCCTGTTTCTGAAGTATAGATGGATTATTGTCCCACTGCTGAGTTTGCATCCTGCTCTGTTGCTCGTTTGCCTTGTATTCTAGCAATCTGTTGGCCTTCTCATTGCTGTGATTTATCATCTTTGCTAATTCATTACTTGATACTTTTTTTTTCTTTTTTTAAAGTTGTGTCTTTTTCATCATCTTAAGAATTCCACTTGCCTGCTTCTTAGGGTTTCATGTGTTTTGTAAGCCTAGGGCAATACCCTCATCAGTTTCATTGCAGCTTTGCTAGTTTTGGAAAACAAAGAAAACTGATATAACTTACTGAGTACGGACTGGAAGATGTCTCCTTGGATGAGACATTTGACCTCCAAAGTATTTGAGTTTGATAATAGACTCATTGCCAGGAGTCAAAAGCAAAGCATGTGTGTTTTTATGTCTTAATGTTAAAGAGCTTACTGAGACAGTGGCATGGGAGCTGTGCTTTGAGACTGAATTCTGTTTATCCAGTGCCTGGTACAATACAGTACAGCTAGAATTAGTGGGATAGAATGTTGCTATTAGTTTGAATTGCTGCATACGTTCATTATGCACAGTACATCTTTCTTTTAATTGAAGGTTAAGTACTTAAATTCTTTTTCTTGTTTTTAATTCCACAATGTATACATTTGCTCGCTGAGATCTCCAATTTTATGTAGTGCATAATTGTTTCTACTATAAGAAGAAAGACTTTTTGATTTTTTTGACTTTTTGACTTCTGGTTTTAGTTAGCTGTATTGCACTGACTTCGTGTGCAAAACAGCTTTGTTTTAGGAGATGAATTATTTGAAGATAACATGATCAGCAAGTATAACTTCATTTTGCATGGTTATAACCTGTTTGCAGGTGGTGGTTTCTTATGTGCTGCTGTTCAGTCTTCATCTAATTTAGATGCTGGACTGTCACCATTGAGTTACAGAGTTGTTGTATTAAAAAACTTGAACATCTGTTCCTACCTTGAGTTTCTCTTTGTATTAACTATGAGCCCAGCTGTGTACAGAAGTGGAGACATACAATCACACAAATTCATAAATTCTAATTAAGTTATAGATAAACTTTTGAAGTGTTTTTCTGTGGAAGAATCATAGAATCATAGAATTGTCAGGGTTGGAAGAGACCTCAAAGATCATCTAGTTCCAACCCCCTTGCCATGGGCAGGGACATCTCCCACTAGATCAGGTTGCTCAGAGCCCCATCCAGCCTGGCCTTAAAAACTTCCTTGAAGCCACAAGTAGATACCATTTTTCTGTTAATCCTATTTTGAAGTGTTTCTCTAAAACTATGAACAGCTCTCTGCTAGTACTCTGTAGATGAATATCCTTCCTCTTTTGTTTTGTATTAAATGTCATAAGTGTTTTCCTTTCCAGTTAGCACTGATACAATAATGAAAGACAAGACTAGCTTTGTTTGTAACTAGCTTTGTTTTAATTAAAATTATATTGCAAAAATCCCATCTCTTTAAGTAAATTCTTTAAGTTGCATAGAAATAGTACTTTCTTTAAACAGTCAGAATATATGATAACTGTCTCAATTCTGAGCACTGAAGATATCATAGGTAAAGGCAGAGTGGTTTGGAGGTGTGTCTGCTGAACTGAATGTTTGACCAGACATGCATAGTTTGCAACAAAAAGGCCACTTAAGAGTTGAGAATGAGCCAATGTTTGTCTGTTTTATGACAGAAACCTTTATCTCAGAGAGAGAGAGAGAATCCATTTGATCTTCTTAGATTTAAATGACTTGAATAGAAGCCAAGTCTCGCAGATGTAGCCGTTCATCTCTATTTTTATAGTTGATTTTTCGTTGTATTTGAAAGTAGTAGGTGACTAACCTGGCAATCCCAAGTTTCACAGAAGGAGCATAAGGATGTGGTTTGCTATGGGTGGCTTTTCTAGTTTCCTTTGTGTCCTTTGATCTATGCTGCAGCTGATGGATTTGGTATTGTTTTTAGTTCCATTGGTCTGTCTTCAAGTTTTTCTTTGTGCCTGTTTTAGTATGCTTTGCCAGCTTACCCTTTCAGAAGTTAAAGACCTAATCAACTACTTCTTTTACAGGGAATGCAGAGGGCAACCAATGTTACTTACCAAGCTCATCATGTCAGCAGGAATAAGAGAGGCCAAGTGGTAGGAACAAGAAGTGGTTTTCGCGGGTGCACAGTCTGGTTAACAGGTACAGTCACAGATTTCTGAGGATCCTTTTGTTTTAATTACTTTTCTGAAAAGCTACTTTGCATGAAAAAAGGGAGATACAGGTAAGTTGAATGTTTGTGGAATCCAAGATCTTGATGCAATTTTATTACTATTTTTAGGTTGACCAGCAAGAGATTGCTCTGGGACAGATAGTAATTTGAGAATGTATTTTGTTCAGTGATCTAGGAGTGTTATTTATCTGGCACTGTCCACTGCTTAATTCTGGTTGAGTTTTGGAGTGTATGGGGTTTTTTTGTGTGTGCATTTTAACCCATTCTGGCTCTTCTTATTGTCCATTTTACCTATTAATAAACGAAACCTAACTTCTTTTTTTGGAGTCTATGTTTCTGAATCTTTTCTGTAAACCTCTCTTCTTTGGAATGTTCTTGTCCCCTTGGATTGAAATAACGTTTCAACATAAACCTATGCCTTTGGACAGTAATTGCATGTTGAGGCAATGCATACTGGGAGCTATTTTTGAAGTCAGCACAGTGTTTTTTTCACTGAATTGTTTTGATTGTGAAAAGAGGGGGTAGGTAAATTCTGGAAGACAGCTTTGTTTCATAACTGTGAGGGGATTATTTTTGTTCTGTCTTTCAAAGTTCCTGGAAGCTTTAACATATTTCCTTTGGAGTTTTTTTCAGTTAAAACTGAAAATAAAAAATAAATATAACAAAATGTGTTATTTAATTAGTTTGTAAACTGTTAAAGAGAGCACTGTTGAATTGTGATACAAAAGATCTTCACTGAGTATTAGAGAAACTTACTACTCTAAGTAAAATTTGTTTCCACTAGAGTTAATGAACATGTGTGAAAGGTAAAGCAGTAGTTGATAACAAATTGCTGAGAGCCATTCCGAACAGATTTGATACAGTAGCTTGCTGTCGTGTTTTTCTATGGTAAAAGAACAGAGCCCTTTCTCTCCCTATTTCTGTCACGTAGCTCCAGCCTGCCTCTCAATGCTCGAATGATCTGGTATGCTGCCTTTCTGTTTCTCCTGGTAATTTATTAATATCCTTTTGAAAAGGGTCATGATAAAAATATTTACTCAGCTATCTATACAGCAACATTTTCCAGTCATCATTCTTTTTAAACAAATGTAATCTTAATGCCCAATTGTTTTTTTTAAGAAGGAATAAGAGTGGTGGTAGAATACAGGAAAGTAGGAAGGCTGTAAGGTATTAAGAAGAGTGTATCGGGGAAGCTAGGTTATTGAAGATGTTTGACCACTGATGATAAGTAGTGAAATAGAGTGTAGGTATTGAAGTAAGCAATACTACCCATTCTAGAACTGTGCAAACATAAGTCTTCAAAACTCTACTAGATTTTAGTATAAAAGTTGAAACGGTCTTATATTCCCTTCAAGATTGTCTCACCTCATCAGCGCTTATGGGGTGGGAGTATATGGAAAGTTATTTCATAGATCACTTTTCATTTTTAAGCTAAGACTTATTTGAGAGCTAAATGCTAATGAATGTCTTGTGCTGTCAAGTCAGAGGGTCCTAGTAAAAAAAAACCAACCCTAAGGAATGTATCAAAAATATGGAAGAGCATTACTTTCATGTGTAAAATAATATGCAATTTTGAGAGTGTAAGTTATTTTTAAGACTTGTCAGCCTAAAAGCTGTTTTTAAAATTAATTTTTATATAACCTTAACTTTTGAATTTTGTTACATGCTGGAGACCAAATGATGTCAGAAAGGCAAGAGCATTTGAATGAATTGCAAGCTAGATGTGGGGACAAAAATGGCAAGTCAAAGACTGCTTCAATGAGAAGTAAATTATGAAGTTGCTGAAATCTTAATTTGGATCACCATGCTTATCTTCTAGGTTGGGGGTGTAGTTAATTGCTGCCAAAAAAAGACTGTTCTGTTTACAGCCTTGCGTTCCTTCTCTTGCCTTGCACGAGCTGTAGTGCTTGCCCAGCCCAACCTTGAGCTGATTTAACTTGCTAAATCATCAGTGAACTTAACACAGCCTCCACACACACACACACAAAAGGGAAAAAAAAAAAGAAAAGGGAAAAAAAATTAGCAAACTGAGTTGGCTAATAAGCACCAGAGATAGTGGAATAATAGAGGTAGGATGGTGTGAGTGGAGAGAGGGGAGGGCAAGAGAGCAGGACCTCCCCTTTTGGAAGCTGGTTCTGGCCTAAGTCATAACATTCAGCTTCATCATGTATAGCTGTTGCTCTTTTCAAAGTAGACAGGTAAGCATTGACACAAGAAGCTGGAGTTGCCCAAGAAGATGTAGGTAACTTTTATAGATGATGATAGGTCATTATTCACAACTCTGCAATTTTTTGAGAGTTTTGAGTATGAGCCAAACCATACTGAAATCTGTGAGGTGGATGTGGGGGCCTTTTTTGAGAGAGAGGAATTAGTTTAAGTTCTTATGTAGGTCTTGTCCTACACACATTCTTATGTTTTCAGTAGACTGCTCTGCATCTTCTGGATATTAAATTAAGTGAAGGAGGAACCAATGCAATGACTCCTTTAAATTGCCCTAAACTCTGGCAGGTGTCAAGGTTTCCTTTCCACTTTATTTTTTTTTTTCCTTAGAACATGCTTGTTAGCATGATTGTCATACTTTGCTGTAAAGGTCTTAGAAGTAATACCAAACTGCTGTTTTGTGTGACGTTTTGCTTCTTCCTCTGAAAGCTAGAATAAATCTTAACCACCACTAATAAAGATCAAAACATTTTTCTTCATCCACTAATGCTATTCTTTTTAATTTTATTTTTATTTTTTAGACTATCATTACCTTTTTTTTTTTTCTTACTCAAAGGATTAAGGTCATCTTATGAAGCTTTGACTTGGTGTCCCATTTAGGAATTGATTGCGCTCTATAAGCTAAAGCATGTGCTCCATATAAACTCCGGAAATCTAGTCTGGAAAATTATTTCAGTACATTTCCATCTTAACACGAACAGTAGACTTTTAGTGCCAGGAAGACTTCTCAATTGTTTAAAGGTTTGTTGCCAGAGATTCTGAACTGGACCAAAGTTTAATATTAAAATTGTCTGTGCTTGTTGCTAACAGGTTCTTAAGTGAGTGAGTTTTTTTGTGTCTGCAGTGTCTAATTCAGTGCTGTTACTCTGCAAGGAGTAAGAACAGTGTGGTTTGGTCTGATCCCATTTCTTTTGTTGACCGAAATTCACTTCAGTGTGAGATCTTCCTCTTCTGATGTAAACGTAACATCTTAACTCTGTGTTAGGTTTCTGAATTTAGTTTGCTTAGGTAGTAACAACTGCACGCAGCAGCATTGGGTAATGTGCACCACCTCTATTAGCAGCAACAGCTCTCAATGCCAAACTCTTTTATCTGCTTCTAATTGCACACTTAGTGCCTTACTCTCCCTGTACCTATTTTCTGTGTAAAAGGCACTTGGCTTATATTGCAGGTAAGCATCTCTGAAAGGCATTGCTGCTGATGCCTGTCACTTTGGATTTTTCATACTAGCAGTGGTACATGTACTACAATTTGCCCTAACTTGTTTCTGTACTTGTAATTTATATTTATATTATTATGGAATATTCTAGGTCTATCTGGTGCTGGGAAGACTACAGTGAGCATGGCACTGGAGGAGTATTTAGTATGTCATGGTATTCCATGCTACACATTGGATGGTGACAATATTCGCCAAGGCCTCAATAAGAATCTGGGTTTCACACCAGAAGACAGAGAAGAAAATGTTCGTCGTATTGCTGAGGTTGCTAAACTGTTTGCAGATGCTGGTTTGGTGTGCATTACTAGTTTCATCTCTCCTTATACTCAGGTAAATGTGAAAACCCTCTACATAAAGTGTAGAGAAAATGCAAAATGCCACTCAGAATTTTAGTTATAGGAATCCCTCGCTGAACTTAGCCAGAATCAAATGCTGGCTTGGGTTTTTATGACATTTATGCTTTCTAGAGATGATTACTCAAATTTCAGAAACATTAATCTTAAATATAAAAAAGGTTTATATTAGTCTTATAATTGGAAGTGTACTTGAGTCTATTAGGCAGAATTATTAATCTAATATTAGGAACAAACCCAACTGATACTGCAAGAAAGAGTCTGAAAATTACAGTATCCTGATTGATCCACATAGATTCCAGTACTTTATAATGAAGACTAGGTATACATTTTACCTGAGGACTCAGTTAAATTGTTTTTAAAAGCAACTTTTCTTTCAGTGAATAAGTGGCATGAGCTGTATTTTACCAAGTGGCTTAAAGGCAAAATGATTAATTGCCCATAGTTGCTTTTACTTTATTTCATGCTGTGTATACAACATGACATTAGATAATAGTGAAAATTAACCCAAATCCATGTTCACGTTGTTTTGTGAAGACTTTTTTTCCTCTCTATATGAGAACATGGATAGAAGAGACAAAAGGGGTGTGTGAACACCAAGTATTGTGAAGAATGACTCAGGGGCTCTATCTTAGACATTACACAGCATGAGCAGGTGTTATTTATTTGGTTATAGTGGTCCAAACAGTTCTTCTGGTAATAATTCGGGGAACTCAAGATCCTGCAGTAAAACAGAAGTCTTCAGATATGGGGAAAAATAACCATATTTATTAAGAGTTGGTTTTAGTGGATTTTTTGGAAGGTTTTTTGTTCTCTAAATGAAAGTCACCAATTGTTTCAATGCTTGGCAAGCCATACAAATAAAATAATATTTGGGATATGCAAGTCTACTCAGATTAACGAATGTAGAGAAATCTGGTGCTCTGGAGAGAAGGGTGGTCATATCGGGAGCAGCAGGTTATACCTTCTCTGACTTTAGTGAGCTAGGCAGATGTAACTCCTAAGATAGGGGCTGGCATAGAAAATTCTGCACTCTATGCCTGTGTTTCTTTTTTTTTTT
>VYZM01006451.1:70031-107487 GCA_013398915.1 Dromas ardeola | reverse complement strand
TTTTTTTTGCCCTTTTTTTTTTTTTAATAAATCAGGTTAATGTAAAATATCTCATATCTTCATGTCAGCTTTTACCATGTGATGAACTGCAGCCAAACTGATGTAGCTTTCAGGGCATCAGTTGATCAAATCAAGTTTCTTTTTTCAAGCTTTGAAAACTTGTTTACATTTTACTATCACCTTCTTTAGAATGAACTTTGAAAGCAGAAAGACAATAATAATATGTGGGTGCAATCTTCTAGGTTTTTTTTCTGTTTTCTTCCAGGATCGTAATAATGCCAGACAAATTCACGAAGGGGCAAGTTTGCCTTTTTTTGAAGTATTTGTGGATGCTCCATTGCATGTCTGTGAGCAGAGAGATGTTAAAGGACTCTATAAGAAAGCCAGGGCTGGAGAAATTAAAGGTAAACCTAAATGTAGTTACATCTTTTCTACGTAAGTGAAACATTGGTGTAGTTTGACTCCATGTAAGTGGATGTGCTCAAATCTATGAGTGTTCCACCCTTAAAAGCAGCATGGACTGGGGACAGGACCAAGCAGAAAATTGGGATTGACTTCTATCTTACAGAACTGACTAGCTAAACGTATAGGACAGGAAAAGGGTAAAACTGGCTATCCTCACATCGAAAAACCTGGAGCAGATTACCCGGCTTCTATTGCAAGCTCTTATGACTGAGGATTAGTCTATCTCCTTTATGTGTCCATTGACTAGTTAAAAAAGAGCCTGATTCCTTCTAAAGTCTATGAAGAATTACATTAGTAAGAGTTACTAACTTCTTCCAAAAAGTAAAGCATGGTCACCATCTTTCTGTAAAGACCATTAAGAACACTTCTGAAGAGACTAACTTTTATTCTGAAATTGGGGTTCTATGCTAGTGACCATGAAAATGATTTCCTATCCCCAGCCTCAGATCAAGATTGAAGTACAGCCTGCAATAAAAAAGCTGAGATATGTGATCGCTCATTGCAAGTATTGTTTTAAGTGCTTCTTTGCTCTATGTTATATTTTAGTTTGCAGAGGTTGACTGTAGTGCTTTTTACCTGTTTTAAGAAGCAAAGCAGTTTTTAAAGTAATCACTTTCCGGGGCTGAGTTTGCAGATGCTGTAGTGATAAACTCACTAATAATCAAAAGTGATATAAAATTCAAGAAATCTAAGACATTCCACATGACTTATTGCTTGATACTTCTAGTACTACCAAATACATCATGTGAAGACCGGGAATAAATAATGCCGAACTAAGGCTTGCTCAGAATCAAAACAAGAAGGCTTGAAATGCCACCATACAAAGATACACTTCTGTACAGAATCTTCATTTGTGCTGTAGAACTTCCTTAATATTTTGTTGATTTACAAGCTCCATAATGGAATTGTGTTACTTGAGAAGTGGTAGTGAGGTGTACAGTGCCTGAGTAAGCTACAAGTGGGTCTAGCAGTGGTTGTATCTTAGGACCTATCTGAAGGATGAAAATAAAATGAACTTGCCTGTTCACAAGGAATGTCAGCAACTGTTATCTTTTTCTCTGGCAGTGGTAATCGGACACTTTCTTTACCCCTATTCCCACTCCTCCAGTAATCAGATACTTAAAACACATACAGTTTTTGTAACAGATACCAGCTTTTCTTTATCACATGGGGTACTGCAGCAATTGATCTTTTTCTTAGATGGGGAATTAAGCTACTAATTTTGAGAGTATTTTAAGTCTGAAATGAAAAACTTGAGTTTTAATGTTTGCATTTGCAATTGTAGAGAATGCAGATGTTCAGTTGCTGTAACCCAGCTGGTAACTCTCCTGCAGATCTGACTTGTAGTGCTTACATGCTTTGCCTTTGGGCTTGATTTTTTTTCCCTTCTTGCTTATGCATGGTTAGTCAGAATCTCCTCTGTTCCAAAGTAGATTGCTAGCTAAGTAGGCCAGAGCAAGTGTCACTGGTAGCTTGTACAGCTATTACAATCTTTATTACAACTATAATAAACACACACATCTACCTTACATTAACAGCTATCTTAAGATGGGTATATTAGCTAAACTAATGTAATAGGTGTTGGAATTCCTTACCCTTTAGAGTACTGCTTGGTGGCATGAGTGTGAATTTTCATATATACTGGTCGTTCAATGTCAGGCTTTGTATTCAAAAAAAACCCCACAAAAATCACAGCTAATAATGAAGGACAGCTGATGCATGACTAACTCTGGGATGATGTGCATAGTTCTTCCGCCAGTGTTCCTTTCTTTATTCACAGTATAAATCAAATAACTTCACCAACAAAAATGTGCTATGTGTGTGCTGCAGGATGCTGAAGTTTGATGCAGTCATGTAGTAGGATTAGCAGAAAGAAAAAAAACTGTTGATTTCCCTAAGAAATCCTGTATTAAGGAAGGTAAAACTCTGGGCTCTTGCCTGTTGTGTTGGTTTATATTTAAAAAGCTATCTGTGAACAATGTTAAAATGGAGTCATCTTTTGGAAAAAGTCACTTAAGATTTTTGACTTATGTTCTGTAGGTTTTACTGGGATTGACTCTGAGTATGAAAAACCAGAAGCCCCAGAGCTTGTGCTAAAAACTGATGCCTGTGATGTGAATGATTGTATACAACAAGTTGTGGAACTTCTTCAAGAGAGGGTGAGCAGAAATGCAGATATATCTTAGTAACTTTTTTCAAAGCATTTGTACCTGCAATCTGAATGTATGTGCTGAGAAAAGCAGAGAAAATTTTTAAGAATTAAAGGCTTATACATCTTTAAATTATAGATTTTAAACTTATTGTAATGTGTGTTTCCTTTTTAAACCTAAACACTGCAACAACATTGATCTCTAAGTGAAATAAGATTTGGACAAGTGGAAAATTAATTTATATTTATTATCATAACTGGTTACTGGAAAGGAGAGGCAACTGTCTCAGTTGTTACAGAACCAACGATGAATGCAGACTTTAAAATTGGTTGCTAGGATTTGTAACAGTCTGAAAGTTTTTACTTTGTCTCTACAGTGTGCAAATTAATATATACTGCAGATGTGAAGAGACAGGGATGCACTTACACAGTAATTTGAGCTGGCTTAAATAGGGGTTGCTGTGGTTGTGTCTGGTTTCCCTTGTTACCACTGTTTTTCTTGCACTAGCAAAAGTGGTCCTGCAATTGTGTAATGACCAATTCAGGAAGGTGATCTTGACATGGCTGAGTTGAGTTAATGGTTCATAGCTTCTGAAAAGGTGTCTCTCTTTCCTCATTCATGCCTGCAATCTACATCGTCCCTTTTGAAGCCTCCCAGCCTCCTCCTGTTGTCTGATAAGTGGATTCAGCTTGTTACCCAACCTGAAAAAAAAACCAACAAACCCAAACAAAAAACTCCTCAACAAACCACCCACAGAAAACAGAACAAACAGACAAGAAACCCCAAACCCAAAACTCACTAAAAGTGAAGGCAGTCATGAGATGGCTTTATCCTTTTGAAACGATACCCACAGAAGTTGCTAATCTTCATGTAGAAGAAATGTGTCGTCTTACATTCTTATCTATAGTCAGTGGGTAGTGGGATGACATTTCAGACATAATTTTAAGTTAGATACTCTAGTGGACAATTATTCATGTCTGTTTTTGAGGTGGATGTTCTGGGAATTTAGGATGTAAGCAGTAGCTTAAGTAAAGCTTTACCAAGGTAAAGTACAGCTCTGGAGGAATTTAGTCTCTTGTATCTAAATTTTCAAGAAAACTCTGTTAATAGATCACTGCTTGCTCAAGGTTGCTCAGAAGATAAGACATGGCAGAAAACCACAGCAGAATTCTAGATTTTTTTACCCTAATGCTTATCTGAATATTTTTTGGAAGAAAAAAGGAGAGCGCTGTGTAGTCCTACCTATGGGAGGTAGCAGTTCCTGACTGTGGGAGGCCCTGCGCCTCCTGCTCAGAAGAACAATTTAGTACGTTTCATAATTGTAGAACCCAATGTCATGTGTGCCAAGATGGTGATCCCCAAAGTCTTGCATTAGTACACTTGGTACGCAGTGCTGAATGCTGGCTCCTGACCCAGTCAGCTTTGCCCTATCCTTTTCTTAAGGCACATTTTAGCCCTTTTTTTTTTTCTTTTTTTTTGTAGACAACAGTATCATAAATGCCAAGATGTCTTAGTGGTTGCTTACTTTCATGAGAGACAATGAAACCAAAGCATGGCTGAACAGGCATGTCTTGTTCTCACGCCATATTAATGCAGTGATATCTTGAGAATATAATTTCTGTAGATTCCCTTTAGTTGGAACAAGCCGTGTCTGTATTCTTCTTTAATGTTCTGTTGTGATTAGTAAAGAAAAAGACTATAGGCCAGCAGCATCAAAAATAATTTGGGTTGGTTTTTTTGTTTCAATAGCTGTGAAAAACTTTGGGAAGAAGTCTGCTCAAAGTACTGGTAGTCCTTGAATTTCAAGGACTGCTTTTATGGTAGTTCAGGCAATAATGGCAGTAAAGAGAAGACAGGTAGAACTGTATAAATACATGTTGAGATAGACACATATGCACACACACATATTTATTAAACAAGAATTTGAAACATTGTTCTTTTATAGGTAGTGGAATTATTTGGTTTTTAGAATTTTTCATGATATTTGAAAAGAGCTCTGAAACAAATTTATCAGGTCTCTTCCAGAAACATGTTCAATCCTTTATGGAAGAAAATGGGAGGTAACCACACAGAAATAGGAGTAATAAGCTGCTGTTGAATCCGGAAAGTTCTTGCATGGTCTAACTCTGTTTTGAGGGTCACCTGGTTTGGTTTCTTTGCATGTAAGTGCAACAGATATTTCAAAGTTCTTTTTAGGGACCTAGAATGCAAGGTACCGATGAGTATCTCCTAAAGCTATCAAGTCTGAGTCATATGAAAAGTTCCTTTTCTTTTTTTTTTTTCCCCCAACTGCTTTCACGACTGTGCAAATCAGTGGTTTGACACTTTTTTTTTTTGTCAGAAAGGCTTATGTGGCTTTTGAGCTTTGATAAATTTGGCTTTCAATCTGCTGATATTTTCCAACAGAGTCAGATTATAGCCTAGTGTGGGTGTTTGGCTGTAAAGATTTCATTGTTTTCGTTCTTGTTTTCCCTGTCAGCAAATATTGCTGATCTAGTCCATTGCACAAAATTCATGTTTCCTTATTATGCAGTACATTCAGTATTTAGCCTCGTAAATATTTTCCGAAGAAGTCATAGCTCAGGAATGCCACCTTTATTGTTAAGGAAGTGCAAAAGTGTACAAAGAAAGAGTTGCATTTCCAGTAGGTAACTTTTAAAGTTTTAACTACCTTTGTATACAAGTCCTATTCTTAGGGACATAAACTTAGAGCGGTTCTGCGAATGCCATCCCCTAAACTGGAATCTGATTATGCATTTCTACTGCTATTTAGATAATCCACTGTGAGCGTATGTATAAACTTTCTGTCCCTTCTTCCATCTCTCACCCATCCCCAAACAGCTACGGCCAGTTGTTGCTGTTTCTAGCACCCCAAAGGGAGGCTATAGAGAACACTGATGAAGACTTTTCTCAGAGGTGCACAGGGGTAGGATGAAGGGCAACAGACATGAGATGAAACATGGGAAATTCAAACTAGACAGAGGTGAAAAAAACCTTTCACTATAAAGACAATCAAATATTATAACAAATTGCTCTGAGAGTTTGTGGATGCTCCATTCTTGGAGATACTCGAAACTAGATTAGCCAAATTCCTGAGCAGCCTGCTGTACTGGGACCAGTTTTGAGCAGGAGGCTGGACTAGATGACATCCAGAGGCCCCCTGTGATAAGGCTTGTAGTTAGGTTGTGTGAGAAGCTGGGGGGGGGCAAAAAACCACACTCTTGTGTAACGGATATGTGAGATTATACTATTACTTTTATACTGTTATAGTGAAGATGTTAGCCAGAGTGAGCAGAAATCACTATAAGCTTTTAAGCATAATTTCAAAAAAAAATCTCAATATTCAACTTCTGTAATTCCCACATCAATATGTTTCTTCCCGTGCTTAGGAAAGTAAGCAGCACTTCCCGTATTTTAAGTTACAGATTTCATATTTTTGAGGTGTGTGTACTTTGGTTGTGGTTGTTTTCCTCTAAAAGTATACTACTGAATCACAGTATTGTAGGGTTTGGAAGGGACCTTCGGAGATCATCTAGTCCAACCTCCCTGCCAAAGCAGATTCACCTAGAGCAGGCTGGACAGGAACGCATCCAGGCGGGTTTTGAATATCTCCAGAGAAGGAGACTCCACAACCTGTCTGGGCAGCTTGTTGCCCCTCCTCCTGTTGCTGGACACACTGAAAAGAGTCTGGCCCCATTTTTTTGACACCTACTCTTTAGGTATTTACAAGCATTGATGAGATCCCTTCTGTCTTCTCTTCTACAGGCTAAACAGACCCCAGACTTTCAGCCTTTCCTCATAAGAGATGTTCTTCAGTCCTTTGATCATCTTTGTAGCCCTCAGCTGGACTCTCTCCAGCAGTTTCCTGTTCCTGGGTAGCCCAGAACTGGACACAGTACTCCAGATGTGGCCTCACCAGGGCAGAGTAGAGGGGGAGGATGACCTTCCTCAACCTGCTGGCCACGCTCTTTTTAATGCACCCCAGGATACCATTGGCCTTCTTGGCCACAAGGGCACATAGCTGGCTCATGATAAACTTCTTGTCCACCAGGACTCCCAGGTCCCTCTCTGCAGAGCTGCTTTCCAGCAGGTCAACCCTTAACCTGTACTGGTGCATGGGGTTATTCCTCCATAGGTGCAGGACCCTTCACTTGCCCTTGTTGAACTTTATTAGGTTCCTCTCCATCCAACACTCTAGCCTGTCCACCTGCCACTGTATAGTGGCACAACCTTCTGGTGTGTCAGCCACTCCCCCCAGTTTTGTGTCATCAGCAAACTTGCTGAGGGTGCACTCTGTCCTCTCATCCAGGTCATTGATGAGTATGTTGAATAAGACTGGACCCAGCACTGACCCCTGGGGAACACCACTAGGTACAGGCCACCAACTAGACTCTGCGCCGCTGATCACAACCCTCTGAGCTCTGCCATTCAGACAGTGCTCAACCCACCTCAATGTTATAGATTTCAGTAGCTCAAATTGGTAAAAAAGCATGTATAATTTTGGAGTTATTAAAGAACAAGCTTCAGTTATATTGAATTGTGTAATCATTAAATACTGTGATGGTGTTGTTTTTGTTACTTATTTCTTCTGCTTTCTTTTCTTGTTTTTAACTTGGTATTCTGGGAAAAGGTACAGACAAGGTTTTAGTTCAGAGCCGTTCTATGTTAATTGCAGAGACTCTGGTTAGGCGAGAGTCGTACAGTTAGATCTGCTGACTGATAGGTTTGTATCAGTATTTCCTAGATGTTTTCAGTCAAAATGATTTAGGTTGGTATAGGTGTACTATGTAAGCTAAACATGATTTAT
The DNA here is from genome assembly GCA_013398915.1 of Dromas ardeola. Classification (NCBI taxonomy): domain Eukaryota; kingdom Metazoa; phylum Chordata; class Aves; order Charadriiformes; family Dromadidae; genus Dromas; species Dromas ardeola. The sequence continues at coordinate 100,065 of VYZM01006451.1, read as the reverse complement.
TTTGGCCAAAACAAATGTGTAAAGGGTGTGTTCTTTACGCATTTGAGAGAAACAGCAGTGAATGGCTGGGGTCAGAAATTCCTCTGGTTGGCACAATAGGAGGAGTGTTTCTATGGCTCAAGTGAATTTAAAACATGGTAGAACACAACTGATGAACAATTGTGCGCCTCTCTTAAGATCATGGCTGTGATTGTACTTTTCAGTTTTCCCGTACTTAAAGTACTGACAAACTTCCCTGCAAACTGTAGGTACCAAAAATTTAGTGGTTATTATAGTCAAGCAAATACTTCTCTTTGTTTTTTCCATATATAAATAATTAAGTGGCCTCACACCTCAATTAATATGAACTTATAAGACTACTCGTGCAGTGGTGTAAATTGGATATCACTTGTGAATGCCCATCTACCGGAAACTTGCCTGAAGGCCCTTTCTTTACAGACTGTTAAGGGTGTTATACAGCATCAGCAAAGAACCTGCCACTGCAGTCTGAGAAGACACATTCCCATAAAGCATCTAGTTTATTTTTTAATTACTTTTCCATTATTTATAAGAATGCATTGAGAAATAATAAATGTTGAGGAATATTGTATAACTTGTCTTTTGGCAGAACGAACCTTTGAGAAAAGTTACTACCTTAAAGTGGTCACTAGATGGCTTGGTAGCCTAGCATTTTCCTAAAATTTGTACAGTTTAAAGACCTGTGGCTTCCTCATGCTGCTGACTGATTTTGTTTGGTTATGTGTTTTTTTCTAAAAATCTAAGATGATGTTTTAAATACCATTTTTATGTCTGCAAGGGAGTCTAGGTTTACTAATCCTACAAATTCTCTAAATGTCTGACTCAGTGTTTCTAGAACTGTCTTCAAGCTGTTTACATCCTTATAATGAGGTAGATTGTTGACAGAAACTGCAGTGTGAAACCTTTGTTTTCTCCATTGTTTTGCCCATAAGTGGGACACGAAAAACAGGGTAATATTTGAAGATACCTTTTCAGTAGGCACATCTATTTTAAACTTTTGATGGTTTGTAAAATTAGTTCATTGTAGCATGGTGATGAACTAGGGTCCAGAGGGGAATCTTCTGTGAAGCAGCATAATGTATACTCAGTCATTGTACTTCGCTTTTAAGGCCTGCTGTTCTTTACAGCAGGCAGTACATTTATTTGATTGTGGGCTTCCTGCTGTGGCCGGAGTCTGCTGCAGCTCCCCTGAGCTGTAGTGCTGCTGCTCAGGCAGAGAAAATAGAAGGCAGTTTTTGCCTAACTCACTATCTAATAAAATTAGCTTCCCAAATGATGTCTGATATGTAATGGACTGAGCTTTTCCTTATACAACACAATTTCCAAGGGCTAGTTTAATTTGTTTTTCTTTTATTCATCTTTGGAGATGCCAGTGAGCCCACATCTTTTTACTGCTACAGTCATATTATCTCCCACTTGCTTTCATCACGCCACTCCCTTTGTTTTACTTTCCATGGAGGTAGTGCCCAACACTTGATAAATGCTTGAATAAATGTTTTAAAATGTTTGGGCAAACTTTGTGTTTCCTACAAGCATACCTGTTTACTCTAGGCTGCATATACTGGAAAAATAAAGATAATTCTTTATTCTTGTTATGGATCTGTATATACCTTGCTGTAAGGGTGAGCTTTTTTTCTCAAAAACTAAAGCATTACTTTACAAAAGTTTCCAAAACTCTGAAACGCTTGTTTTAAAAAGAACCGTAGTCTGCTTTTCACTGGTTTTTTTGCTCCTGAATATCACTGCAACAGCTGACTGAGTTTTGACATTTTACACCATCCTTTGTCAGAGGAGATTCTTTAAAGTTTTATCATGATGTCCTTCTTTTTTTTTTTTTTTGTTAAATTATGTTTTTATCCTTATATCTTATGAGAAGTTTAAGGTCGTCTTGACATCGTGGAGTGAGAATGTCTTGTTTAAAATGCATAGAAGAAAACTGAATTTTTTGAAATAAAAAATTTATATTCTGTGGTATTCTGGTTATAAAACTAGATTTCAATGCATTGCATACGTACATGTATAGATGGCCTCACATCTAAATGTTCTAAGTGCTAGCATATAGATTAGGACACCGGTGTCATTAACTGTTGATAATATGTTTAATTTGTATGTCTGTATTAATCACTTTCAGTTGAGAAAGAGGTTTGGTTTTTTTATACTTCCATGTTACCACTTCTAATGTATGGTGCATAGCGAATGCCTTAAATTTATAAATGCGCACTCTCTAAAACTTTTCTTACTTCTTTAGCAAGTATAAAGTCATTATAAAGGCATTAATAAGTCACAAAAACTGCACTCAACTCAGTAGTTAAATATTTACTAGGTAAATGTTCTGTGTGGTACTTAAAATTTAGAAAAAAAAATCTCTTGTCGGAATATTTCACTTGAGTAACTCAAGCCAGCAGCTTGGCTAGCAATATACCATAATCTTGGAACAGAGCTGGTTTTTAAATGAGTAAAAATTGCTTAATGAATAAACTCTCGCTACAGAGCAACATTAGAATTTTACTTCTTGATTATGTGTTCAGTGTCCAAGAAGCTTTCTGAGCAAACACTAAGTTCTGTTTATTCCTTTTATACAGGACATTGTACCAGTGGATGCTTCTTATGAGGTGAAAGAGCTTTATGTGCCAGAAAACAAGCTACAGTTGGCCAAAACTGATGCTGAGTCTCTGTTAACCTTGGAAATAAATAAGGTATTCTGTACTGGGTTATCTCATTGCTGAAGTTGAAAGACAGTCTGCTCTGCGGAAGTAGGTGTAGTCAAAATACCTGTAGTGGTTACAGAATGTATCTCAGTATACAGTTTTCCTCTTTTCTTGAGAGAAATTACAGCATCTGTGTTTTCTTTGATCACTTACTAGAGTTAACAATTGAATCTTCATAATTTCATAAATAACATGTGGTATACAGTTACTTAGTTTATCCCAAGCCTGGAGATTAAATTTACAGTGATTCCCTCTCACACTTCCCCTGCACCCCCCTTCCATGGACTAAACCATGGCTGGCATGTCTTGTATGAGTAGAAAAATTACTAATTTTTTCTTTTCTAGTTTACTTGCACAAACCATTTTATTTTTGAATTGTAATGACCAAGAAATACGAAGGAAATCAGTTACTGCCTCTTGATTCTCCTTGTTGGTAACCTTCAGCTGAACGATAGTAACCTTACATACCAGGCAAACTTAAGTCTACAGAGAGATGATCAGATCTACTTTATTGTTGTGGTGTTTTTTGTTTTTTTGTTTTTTTTTTTTTTTCTGGTTAGTACATATTCACGTTACTTTTCTGGCTTCCAGCAGAGAAAATGTGGAAAAGCATGGATCAACTTGATCAGCTCTGTTCTTATTTTGCTTAAATGCATTATTTTCCAACTCAAATAAATTAAACAAAGCTGCTTCTGGCAGCTTTTTCCGAAGAACTAGGCCTAAACACACATCGAATGCATGAGTTTTTTCACTGGCTTTTTGACAGTATTGCTAGAACTTAAAGCTAAGCACTTGATCTAGGAGCTGACTAAGCTCAGAGTTGAGTATCTGCAGCAACTAACTTGACTTTAAAGGATTGTGACAACATACTAAGCACAGCATTTCATTGTTTTAAAATTTGCCTAGCCTTCTACTAATAAATTTTAATACTTCTTTCACTGCATCTAACTAGATTCCTTTCACATATGTGTCTGTAAAACTATTTATTGCTTTGATGATGAATAAATATTTAGGTCACCATTATTAAATTTTTATAGTGTCCCATTCTAAATTGCTCCCTATGTAGAAAAACAAATCCTTGCCCCCTCCACCCCTAACCAGTGGTTTGTTAAATATCAAGCAAGTATATAGCATAACCTTGGGAAGATAATGTGTTGTACTTGCCTCAGCATAAATTAAACAGTGTAATAAAATTAGTCATGCTCTTTGCAGAAGAATCTTGCACAAGCAAAGCCTGTCGTTGTCAAAGACTTGACCAAGTCTTAGTAATGCACTTGCAGAAATAATAGAGGCCACACACTAAGTCATAGTGTGACTGTTTAATTGCTGAGGAAGGAAATTCTCTGTGAGATGATACCTCTTAAACTAAAATAAGTACTAGTCTCGAGAGAGTTTTACTTCTGGATTGTCTCACTAATTTCTGCAATAAAATTTTTCTTTCTAATCTGTTTAAGGTTAGACCTCTTAATTTTCACCCCCATAATTCTGATATTTTTGTGGTAATTGTATGTGTTTTTCTTCTTTTTTCTTTTAACCTTGGTTATCTTTGTTAAAAAAATAAATGTAAGTGGGATTCTAATTCTGTTAGGTTAAACTTTATCAAACTTTTACAAATAAAGTTTGTTGTGGTTTTTTTTGTTTTCTTTTTTTAACATACGGCAATTTGATTTAGTGTAAGGACTTGAAAATAGCCAAAAATATGAACAGTGAGGAACAAGTTATTCTTTTTTTCTTACTTGTAGAAACTTTGACTTCTTTGTGATTAAAAACTGTAACACTGAGAAACCTTCCATTTATCCTTTTCTGAATTTTATGGGTAAATCATGATCTGTTATGATAAATACCTGATGTCAGTCATTAAGCAACAACTTTTTTCTGCTCTAAGTCTGTTTCTCCTTTTCTTTTCAAGGTGGATATGCAATGGGTGCAAGTGCTAGCAGAAGGTTGGGCAACACCCCTGAATGGCTTTATGAGAGAGAGAGAATACCTACAGTGCCTTCACTTTGACTGTCTCCTTGATGGTAGGGTAAAATTTAGCATTTGTAAAACTGAGCAAACTAATCCTACTTCTGAAATATTGCTGATACTTTGCTTAGTGGTGGTGTGGTAACATGTTACCAGGCTTTTGCACAACCTGGGGTAAGAGAATAGGATATTACAATCATCAGTTTTAGACTTGATGGTCTTATTCTTTTTATACCTGATGGTTTTATTCTTTTTATACCTACGATCGTGTTAGAGTTTGAATGTCTTGTCTTTTTCCCTGTACAAATTACAAATTTCAAATGTTTTTGTTTTTGAAAAACATTTCAACCTAAAATCCACGCTTCTGATTTGTTTTGATGAAATTGATTTTACAATCAGAATTGCAATTTAATTGCTATTTAGCTCTGTGTGCCAAAAGATTTGTTCCATAATCGTAATCAAGAAAAGGACAACAAACTGACTTCAGTGCTGGAGCTACTGCAAGTATGAAATCAGAATTTGAGGAGGTGGCTTGAATATGGACAGTTGTCACATGTAATTGAATTACTATGACTTAGTAATTATCCTGTGATGATTTAAACGTACATATTTTATTTTGCATTACCAGTTGGCTAAGAGCAAGCATTAGTTAAGGTAGTCAACAAGTGATAATGTCTGCAGGTTTTGGAATTTGATTGTGATCCTTTGTAATTTTTCCTTTATTCCTCTTTGAAGGCTCTGTTTTACTGCAGGATTTTACTTTTATTTTTTTTTTTGCATCCTCTCTGTCAAAGGGAGAGAGTAAAAATTCCCGTCTCCCCACTTCCTTCTGCATTACTCTTCTCTTGCTGGAGACCAAATAGCAGGAAAAAAAAAAGTCACTTGTCTTTCAATTCTATGATGCAGACATCTGTTGTCCCTCTTATATTTTCTAGTTCCCTTTTCTATAAGTCTCAGATACTATTCTAGGCAACATAATGCCGTCCTGTTATTTTGCAGTATCTAGAGTTTGCAGTGTCGTTTTGGACTGCTAGTTTTGTTTTCATTCCATTTGCCTTCTGTGTGTCCATCCAGGTGAAACATACTCTGCAGATGGCATGCTGTACATTCAACTGCTAAAATAGGTTTTAGCTCCTTATTCTATCTTATAGTCTTCTGTAAATCAGAATTTTTATAAGGCCTTTAAGACTTTGTATAGATGACTGTTTCAGATATGGCAATATTACAAGTTTTTAAATTTCTCTTGCAATTATTTTTAGTACCTCATGTATGCTATACAAAATATGAGTAATGAAAAATAATGAATAACTTATTGATGGAAAAAATTTTCAGTGCTAAACTTGAATAGAGCAGTTGTGTTCTGCTAGATGCTACCATATTTCCTCCTCTTAGATATCTATTGCAATATTTACATATGAGAACCTTTTTAGAAAAATGTGTTTGCCTTAAAGCTGTCTTGCTACTTGAAGCAGTGACAATGGTTAAGTAAAAGCAACATCCTGAAAGTTTCCTCCCTGGTTGGTATGTTAGTTCCGGAGTCTCACAGCAGCAGTCATTTTCCAGGGTTTTGATTTTCAAGAGAGGGAAAATGTTTAATACCTGCAATGCATCCCATCCTTTGGGCTCTAAATGCAATGTTCATTCTGGCTGACTTCTACATTATGGAGATCAGTGCAAGTACATTGATATTCCCACTTTAAAGCTTAATTTATCTGAAATAGTCTCAAGCTGACTCTGTGCTCATCTGTGACTGAAGAAACTCACTCTACTACCTTGCCTCAGTTTCTCATTTGTACAGCGGCTGAAGACAGATGTCAAAGATATTATTTATTTATTATTGATCACTGACAAAATTTTAATAATCAACAGCTTTGAGATCTCTTCCCAGTTCGAAATATTTATTTACTTGTTTACAGAGCAAAAGGATTTTTTTAATTATGAAGTTAGGGGTGGCAAATCACCTTCTGTGTGACTGTTGCCAAGGTCAACTTTATGACCTAGTTGCTTTAAAAATAACTCTGAGCACTAAGACTGAACTTAGGACATGATGTGCAGCATACTTTTCATTTTGAAGGAAGGGGGGACCTATTTTTCTCTTAAACTTTTTATCCAGCTTCATAATTTTTAACTTCGTACCACACTTAAGGTAAAATTGAGAGAAGATTATAAAAAATGTGTTGCTAAAATGACAGGGAAATCACCCTTATTTAGAGTATTGGCCCCACTAAAACCAACAGCAAAAACCCCTATTAACTTCATGACTTTTCTTCTGGAGACCACCCAAAAATTTTGCACTCTTCCAGCAAGTGTATGCTCATTAGAATTCAAACTTTGTATGAGACTTAGGGTATTTACTCCACTGGGGGTTTCTCAAGTCTCACTGTTGGGGTCAGGAAAAACAAGACTTCCAGCAGCTAACAGTGAAGTAAATGCTTAAAAATGAGGACCACACATAACCTTAAAATTCAGTTACATTGGTTTAGTTTTAGAAGTAGCTGGTAAGTTTTCAACTGAACAAACCACAAAATGTCTTCCTGACTCAGCTTTTTTTTCTGAAATATATATGCTTGAATCTGAATACAGTTTTAAGTAAACAACAAAAGTCACCTTTTGAAATAGTTGAATTATATGCTAACTGCTTGGGTACATTTAGCGGCTTCTATCGCATTGAGCTTTTCTTATGGACTGAAAGTACGACTACTGAGAATGCTATTTCCTTTTTACTCATTATCCACTCCAGCAGCAATATTGCCTAATATTCCTAATATTTTAGATAATCTTTTAAAAAATGTCAATTGTGTATTTCTGCTTACTATATAGCTTCTTGAACAAGATACTCATTTAAGATCCCGAAAAAGTTGTATCTTCACAGTCTAAATACTAAATATAGTGTGCAGCTGTAAGTACTTGCTATTTTCAGTACTGTCTTTGCTCTTCCTCAAACCTCAGTGCTTGCACATTTTTACAGCACGTGTATCTTATGCAAGATTTCATTCTAGAAGTTGCTTTTAACCCCTGTTAAAATAAGTACTTGAACTATCTGTTGTGTGATACACTTACAGCCTGGACTGTAACTTGTTAAGAGGGTAGATTTTCATAATATCATTGATGACCATTATTAAGGATAAGGGCTTTTTTTTTTTTTGTCACTACACAGGGGGAGTTATTAATCTGTCAGTGCCTATAGTGCTAACGGCTACTCAAGAAGACAAAGACAGACTGGACGGGTGTACAGCAATTGCACTGGTGTTTGAAGGTCGCCGTGTGGCCATTCTCCGTAATCCCGAATTCTATGAGCACAGGAAAGAGGAACGCTGCGCTAGGCAATGGGGAACAACATGCAAGGAACATCCCTATATCAAGGTGTGTGTTTAAAAGTTGAAAATCTAGTCCTATTAGCTGTATTGTTTGTGGAGCTACAAATTAAGTGAAGCTGATGTCTGTGACTGGTGTATTTTGACAGCAAAACTACTTTGAGAACTAATTAAAACATTTGAGCAGAAACAAAGGTAATTTTTTTTTTTTGTTCGATGCAGCTGTTGAATAGTCTGCACTTAATGTGAAAATCTAATGTCGATATGTACACATGAAATTAATTTAGGATGTACTGTAGAATCTGTGCTACAGAAGAGGGGTCTTTGCCTTCCAGTGTGCCTAGGAGGCACATCCCTCTGTGTAGCCAGATGGATCATCAAAGCCCCCTAATCAGCGGATATATACATTGTGAAGGCAAGAAAACTTCTATTCTGCCTGCATGTGGAGCATGTGAGAACTGCCTGGCTTAGATGCTTTTGAAATAGGCTCCGTTCTTGCTGAGTTCATCATTTAACTCTCTGGGGTGTTATTTCCCATCCATTGTGTTCAGTATGTTTTATTATCTTGACCTTATATGTACGTCATACTGAAATATTCTAATTGTAACATACTCATCGCAATGCTGTTTGGTTTTGCAAGCTGATGTAAATGTTGCATCTTAGCTCTGCGGAGCAAAAATGTGTTTCTTTCCCATTTTTCTCTATAGTATCTTTTTGTTGACAACTATGCCTTAAAATCAAATAAAAAGAAATCAAATAAACCTCAAATTATGAGCTTGCCCTTAAAAAGCGAAAACCTTTGATGTGTTCTAAAAGTATCTGTATGACTAATAGTTATATATATGTGAAAAATATGGATTTTTTGACTTCTTCATTTTATTAATGTGTAAACAATTATTAATGTGTAATGTCATCCTTTTACTGACTGAAGTTGTCTTCAGGAGTATATCTGAAAAAGGACATCTGCTAGATACAAGTAACAGTATTCTGGAAGATTTTCAAAGCCCTTGATGTGTTCTGTGTTGATGAATGTAAGATTACCTCTTTATTGAAAACTTAGCACAAATTTAAGAAATTCTAAGAAAATCTCATGCAGACAAGACTTGAATGACCTATTACAATGCATGAGCAATTACAGAATGACATGGCTGAAACTAATGTAGAAGATGAGGAGCTATATTCTTACGTCTGTGCTGGGTGTATAGTAGTATCATGACAGTGTATGAATGTGTGCATAGTAGCATCATGACAGCACATGAATCTGATGGCCTTTCTAAATTAATCAGAAATCTTTGGGTGCCTGAATCTGGTGGCCTTTCTAAATTAATCAGAAATCTTTGGGTGCCTGAGTGTTACTGTAGTGCAGAGCTTTCTCATCATCTTATCTTTATCACAGCTTCCCCCCACCTTGTAAGATGTTAAAGTTTGGCATTTTCTTTGGGAAGGGGGTGGTGACTGTAGCATGATTCAGTTCCACTAGGTCATCTATCTCAAAGCAAAAATAAATTGAAAAATCCACATTTAATTTTAACATCTTGGCTGTGAATTTAATGTGTAATGTCTTACGTTACATCAATATTTGTTGTCATCTTTAAAGTACATAAGGCTAAAAAATTACCAGAAATGTGTATGAAACTTGGAAGTTTTTTTGTGGTTCCATCTTCAAAAGCAAATTCATTCTCAGAAACTAACAATTTCTGAGTGATTTCTATGGCCATTGCTAGAGTATCTTAAGCAGCTTGCCATAAATATTTTTTGATTAAGGGTGAGGTGATATTTGAAGATATCAAAAGAATCCTAGTGAGTGTATAGTACATGTTACCTTGGTAAAGTGCTGCTGTGAAACAAATCCAAAAGCTATCCTACTTCAAAGTTTCTGATTTTATTTGTAAATTAAAGTGGGTGAGTAGTTAATCAGAACGGTTTATTTGTTACGTTATTGTTGACCTGAATCTTGTACACTGCAGGGACATACTGCAACTGCATTTGCTTTGACCAACAGCTATGAAGCGTGCAACTTCATTGTACTTAATATATTAGACTTTCCAGCCACTATCTCTGTTTTGTCATGTAATAATAATGTTGGTTAAGAATACCGGCTACTTGCATTTCTATATGTTAAAAAAATCCTTGATTTTGACAGACAGGCATATGCCTACTGAAGATTTGTGCATCTTTCCTGCACCATGGTATAACGTGTCTGGACTATGTTCCAATGATTTTTTCTTTTCTTTTTTTTTTTTTTTTAAACATTGATACTTGACTTGAGACTGTCAAATAAAACTAACCCAGAACTCTTCCCTTGGTAAAGATGTGCCTCCATTGCAATGCTCTAGATGTTCAGGAGAAGGTGACAACCAATCCCAACAAGGATTTTTTTTCTTTTTTTAGATGGTCATGGAGCAAGGGAACTGGCTTGTAGGTGGAGATCTACAAGTCCTTGATCGTATTTATTGGAATGATGGACTTGATCAATACCGTCTTACTCCAGCTGAACTACGGCAGAAATTCAAGGAAATGAATGCCGGTGAGTAAATTTTTCTTCTTCTGTTTCTTCCTGCAGATCTATCGAAATGCCTGCTGCCTCAATACCACAGGGGCTAGCATTGTTTCAAGGATGACGATTTTTTTAATGCTCTCTTAGGTGGCATTCTTTGCCTTTTATTGGTATTAATTTTTACGGTCTCAGGCATTGCATTGCCTAAATACGCAAGAGAAGCTGGTAATGCCTGAGGTTCTGAATCTTGTCTTTCCATGCTCACTAGACATGTTACTAATGTAAGAAAAGACAATATAAATTTGGCAGAACATGATTTAAAAATTATCAGATTCGGCAAAAACCAGAGGTATAGTTGAGTGCTGAGCTTTCATGCTCGTGTATTTTTAAGTCTGTTCCATGCTGCTTCTGGGGAGCAAAGCTTATGACAGTAATGCAAGTAGATTGGTGCAAGGTGGAATGTATCACAGTCAAAAATTGTGAGCTGACTGCTAGCTTTATATTGCAGAAGGAACAAAACAGTTTTTCTCACTAAAGCAGTTGTGTTAGGCAGATAACTAAGAGGTAGAGTAATGTCATAAAGCAGGGAAAAATCAAACATACTGCCTCATGGCAGTGGCTGGCAGGGGGCTGCTAAACACTTCTAGATGTGAGGGAAGAGATTAACATCAAGAATGCAAACAGAGATTGGTCCTGAGCTCCTGTCTCTTTTCAGTGTGGTCAGTATTTTCAGGATCTGCAGTTTTGAGATGCCAGTCTTTGTTTTAGCTAGGCCCTAAATAAATGTATTTGATATCTGAAAAAAACCCTGTTCTCTAGATTTCATTGGTTCCTCATCGGGAAACCTCTAGTTATAGTGATTTTGCTGTCTTGCAGGGTACCTTACTTTATTTTAATATGCAGAAGGGAGAAATCCTGGTTGTGTCAGGTTTTTTTGACAAAGGGTTTGTAATACTTTGGAATAGCAGTTAGCCTTACTTTGTTCTTACTCTGTGTAAACTCTACTAAGCTGTTTAGGTGAAGGAAACTTACTAAGGCACATTAAATTCCCTTTTATTTGTATTGTTGCAAACATGTCCATTTGCTCTCCTGATAATACATTGAGCCTTTAAGACAGGTAGCATGATTCTATTTTCCTCTTAGAATTTAACTTTATAATATATGCTCATGCAAGTGAAAAATCTAAAGAGAAGATTATAGCTTTTGGAGAAAGTAGAATAATTCTGCAGAAATCTCAAAAATGAAGGAAGCTGATTTATGTTTTTTTTTTAGTATGGTTGTTTTTTATTTGTTTTGCTTATTGAGTACAATGGTTTTATAATAAATCATAATCCTTTAATGACCTGTGACTACTACTATTTTATTCGTTCATAGAGGTCAGAGGAAAGATTGTACTGTTTAAAGATTTTTCTATAGTTGTACAACTCCTGATAAAATAACTTGCTTTCATTATGTTTTTTGTCTGTTTTTTTTCTCCATAGATGCTGTCTTTGCATTCCAGTTACGCAACCCGGTGCACAATGGGCATGCTCTTTTAATGCAAGATACTCATAAGCAGCTTTTGGAACGTGGCTATCGGCGCCCAGTTTTGCTCTTGCATCCACTTGGAGGCTGGACAAAAGAGGATGATGTTCCTCTCATGTGGCGCATGAAGCAACACGCTGCAGTACTGGAGGAGGGAATCTTGAATCCAGAAACTACAGTGGTGGCTATATTCCCTTCCCCCATGATGTATGCTGGACCAACTGAGGTAAATACATCAAAAGTTTTAAACAAAACGCTGAAGTATTTTGTGCTATGCCTGATGTTTGTGCATTGTGGTTTTTTTAATGGAGAGAGGAGACTAATTTTCCTTGTGAAACCAGACCATAAAGCCTCCCTCTGACATCAACCAAAACGTTCTTCTATGAAGAAACTTCTGTATTGGAGGATTTTGCTGGAAATGGTGGGAGACAATATTGGATTTATGGGCTCCTTTCTTTATAGTTTTAAGGGTATGATAATGAATTAATTTTTCCTCCTATTTTACAGTATTTTTCAGAAGGAATTATGAGATCTGTTAACATACCAAATAGTTGTCCTGAATGTTAAGATACTTAAGTTTTATGACTGTTAAGCAAAAAAGTTTGTATGTTGGAGGGCTATACACAAATTAGAAAAAAGAAAGTCTTTGTTTGTTTTTTGGCAAACTTAATTCAGAGAGAATTGTTTAAAGGCTTTTGTATGAAATAATTCTTTGGCAACACTTTATTTAGAAGCCAGGTCTTGGTTTGGAATCCCTAGAGGTTTGTGGGAAGCAGCAGAGAGAATAAATGCTCTCATTTGAGGGCAGTTCCTTTAGGGGCTATTGGCTCTCCAGCTCATTACTTTTTTTTTTTTTTTTTTAATTCCCCTCTCCTCTCATCCCTCCATTAGTCACAGGAAACTCAAATTCTGACCAGGCTCAAGAGGTTAACTCTGTGGTAGCTTTTTGGTAGATAGGAGATCTCACCAGTGGAATTAAATTCGACAGGTGTCGCTTATTTTCTGCTGTCTAGTTCACTGATCAAACAGAGCTTGCACTGCCTTTCAGTCCAGAAAAAACTTGTCCAGATCTAGTTGAGGCATGTAAGTGAGTTACTGTAGGGAGTCTTGTACTGTTCCCTATAGACCTGTTGTGAGAATTAACAGAAATCTTCTACTTCAGTCTTGTATTCATGAGCATATGAGGAGGAACAAAATCCACAGTCCTTATTCATCACACGTTATCTCTGCTGCTTCTTCCTCCTCAGGGGGAGGACTCCTTCCACTCTTCCTCTGCTCCAGTGTGGGGTCCCTCCCATGGGAGACAGTCCTTCATGAACTTCTCCAACATGAGTCCTTCCCACGGGCTACAGTTCTTCATGAACTGCTCCAGTGAGGGTCCTTTCTGCTGGGTGCAGTCCTTCAGGAACAGACTGCTCAATTATTGTTCCCCCAGAGGGTCACAGCCACCTTCAGGTGCATCCACCTGCTCCAGTGTGGGGTCCTCCACGGGCTGCAGGTGGATATCTGCTCCACCATGGACCTCGATGGGCTGCAGGGGGACAGCCTGCCTCACCATGGTCTTTACCACAGGCTGTAGGAGAATCTCTGCTCCAACGCCTGGAGCACCTCCTCCTCCTTCACTGACCTTGGTGTCTGCAGAGTTGTTTCTCTCACATATTCTCTCTCCTCTCTAGNTCACAGAGGTGCTACCACCATCGCTGGTGGGCTCAGCCTTGGGCAGTGGTGGGTCCATCTTGGAGCCGGCTGGTGTTGGCTCTATCAGACATAGGGGAAGCTTCTATCAGCTTCTCAAAGAAACCACCCTTGTAGTTCCCCTGATACCAAAACCTTGCCATGCAAACCCAATACATAAATATTAATATACATTAGTATTATTAATATACATTAATACTGTTAATATAAATTAATATAAATATTAAAGTTATTAGCATAGCTATCAGCATCCATATGCTTCCATAGCACCCTGTATGCTTGAATAGCAGTGGAATCTATCATGTGTAATGTCTGGCAGTGGTCAAGATGAAAACTGATACCAATGGTATCCTTGTAACTTGTAACTGGTCCCAAATTTCATTATCTGACTACTGATTTACAGATCTCTGTCCATATTGACTGCAAAACTTCCTCCTTGAGTGGTTTCTGTAACGGTTAGTTACAGAACTAATGATGAACTGACATTTAGTTACTACTTTGAGAAATCACTTTTGAGCTTCTTGCCTAAAGCTTATTAACAGAACAGCATGCACAGTGATGAAAATATGAAACACTGTGATTTGGTTTTATGTAAAGATATGCAGTAGGTGGATGCAAATTTTTATTTGTAATGGAAGGAAAATTTATCCATGGCATTGTCCATTTACTATAAGGTAGTGGCAGCAACTTTTGTCCTATGATTTGTGGTTTTTTTCCCTCCTGCATCCCCTTCTTTTTTTTCCCTTTAGTGCTTGACAGATGTTTTGACAGATGTTTATTATTATTCAACTTGTGAAGCTATTTTACACCATGTAGTTACTGGGTATGCCCTTTCATTTGTGTGAAGGTAAGGCTGCACATAAAAGAAAATCCTGTTATGTACTTGCTGTTTTTTTAGACTCTTCTCTGAGTATCCTCTGGCAGATACTAAGCTATATAGATCATGTGACAATTCTTTTAGGGGAATATTTCCCAGTATGAGAACATATTGACGTTTCCTGAAGTGGTGTGTCTTTGTTACCTAAAGTAATGTAATAGTTATTTTACTTTTCCTGTACTGTACAGTTAAATTTTCTATTGTAAATATCACATATAAAAATGAATAAAATTCACCAAGATGCTATAACATAGTAAGTCTAAAAACTGTTGTAAGTGTAACGTGTGTAACGTATGTAACAGTCTGGGATCTGGTAAATACTGCAGTCTTTGGGTAGGAAAAAAAAATCCTTTCAACATATTTAAATAACATAATTTGAAAGAATTTATTTGGTTCTAGTCTGTGGATGACTGAATAGTCTGTGTGCAGAATTTCCTTTGAAGGATCTTGGGTTTTGGTGGTGTGGTTTTTTTTTTTTTACACTTTCAGTAGTAACTGATTTATAAGAAAAAAAGTAAAAATCAAGTTATGAAACCATTCATTTTGAAATGTGCAGCGAAATAATGTGGGAAAGCTGTTTGTCAATATTTACAGTACTTCAAATATTAGGTGGGAGTTGGTGCATCTAAGCAAAAATTCAGTAAACCTAAAGTTTCTGATTTTGACGTTGGTTCCTCCCCCGTTCATACAGATGTGTTTAAATCAAATTATTTCAAAACAATCAGGGGAGAAGTGGCTAAATATTTACCAAAACTAGAGTTGCTTTATCAGTTTTCATCTTGGAAGCTTGTGGTATAAATAGGCAGTCATAATGCTCTGAAAGCCTCTTCCAAGCATTCACGTGCAGTATGTACCTAGTTTGTATGTCCTTTGGGTCTTAACACTGATGCACACTAAGTATTAAAGTTCTGCCTCGGACAACGTCCTTGCCACATGCACCAGGTGAACATGCTGAGTATGGGTAATTTTTCTTTTTTGATGTGTAGATAGGTTGATTAGATCACTTGTGAACGCTGTGTTTAAGTAGCCTATCTTGTCTTTTTTCCGATGAGTTGTTTGTCAACTATCTATTGGTCAGGGCGTCTTTTTAGACTTTAGACTGTGACTAAAATAGAGCAATATATGGCTAGATCCCACTAAGCTTCCCAAAGCAGTTGCTTTTGCGTTAATCTTCTTATATAAAAGGAAAGGGATGGGGGGTGACAATATCAGGAGGAACTGAGCCAAGAAATGGATGAGCTCCATCTTACTTGCCTTGATTATACTGTTCCAAACACTGCGCTAAAGTACCTTTTTTAGCATCCTAATTTGCAAATTAAATGGGAGTAGTATATCTTTGTTGTAAGTTTGGTGGTGATTCACAGAACTTATTCTTTTTGTTGCGGCTCCGTAGTAAAAATCACATCTGATTACGGAAAAACTGGTAATTATATAATGCATGCACATTTTAAGGGTCATATTTTGATAGTTTTCTTCTGTTAACTGTTTTTCCCTGTCTGTCTTCTAGGTTCAGTGGCACTGTAGATCACGGATGGTTGCAGGAGCTAACTTCTACATTGTAGGGCGAGATCCAGCAGGGATGCCACACCCTGACACTGGGAAAGATCTGTATGAACCAACCCATGGTGCCAAAGTGTTGACAATGGCTCCAGGCCTCCGAGCACTGGAAATTGTACCCTTCAGAGTTGCAGCTTATAATAAGAAAAAGAAGTGCATGGATTATTATGACTCTGATCAGTAAGTTGTATTTTTGTTTTAAGACTTTTTGAGCAATAGCTGCCTTTTACCCCCCACCCACATTAAAGAAAAAGTTTTAAATTAAATTTGTACTGCTCAAAGGTGGCAGTGTTTAGATGTGTTCAGATGCATCACAAATGCAACTTGACGTCAGCATGATTTGGATGCAGTTTCGCAGCACAACTAACCTGATCCAATTTTAGCTGCCACTGGAAAGTCCCGTTTTCCTCCCAGGTGCTGAAATATGTTGGCACAAATTGCTAAATCTGCAGAAAAATATTACAATTTATTATAATGGTAAGATTAGCTTTCTGATGGTTTATGTTTCTAAATATGCTTCTCAGCTGTCAGGTATGCATCAGATATGATGGAAGACAAACAATGAGAGAGTGCAGCAGGGAGAAGGTACTGGACAAGAGAGGGTGACAAATAGCTATTTGCTCTATTTAACAATAATGTAAAATGATGCCCTAAGTCCACTGTATGTCCCAGGGTTTTCAGCTGGGAATTAGTCTTTTTTTTTAATCCAGTTACAGGACAGGTAATTTCACCTTCTGCATGTTCTAATATTATTTTTCACTCATGTGGCATAGCGGAGTCCAAAACTCACTGTATGTGTTGCTGTGGTGCCAATGAGTGGAACTGAGAAGATGACTTGTCATTTTAGTTTAAACCTCTTTATTCAGATTATTGAACTGTACTTTTATTTTACATCAAACTGCAGTTGAAGTTCGTATGGAAATACAAACTGTCAAGCAAGATGTTTTTTAAAAAAAAACTTGTATTTTTTTATATTCTGACTATTTCCTACTGCTTCTAACTGAAGAAGTATGACAGTTCATCTTTGAAAGCATGAACTCAGCATGGGATGGATTGATCTGTAAAAACTGAACCCATCTCTTATCTTTTATTCGTCAGCTGTTTATGCTGCAGTTACACTGAGTATAAAAGTCCCCAAGGATGTCGCTGTGTCTTGTGACAATCAACCATCAAGCTTTATTCAGCAACTTGTGCCTTTCTTACCATGAATTATGTTTATTAGTAGATAGCGTGCGGGCTTAACCTTGATTTTAAGTTATGTAACTGCTTTATATTTCAGCAGTACATTCCAAGTACCTGAATTAGTCTGCTTTTATTTTTAAAAGCCGGAAAGAGTTATTGTCTCTTACATAACTAAATATAACTTTATGGTATGTTCTGTTGTTCGGAAATCATAAGCAGCATGATAAAGGCAAATCTGTTGAAGCCTGACAAGAATTAAAATAGTTTCACTGTGTATTACTCTGACGTCCGTATGTGTTTAGAAATTTGATGATTTGCTACATTGCAGATGTTTTAAAATTGGAGTTTATCAGGGAGGCTTATTTAGCTGTTTTAGTTTGCCGATGTTATTTTTCCTTCCTCCTCCATCCCATATAGGCAGCATTCCAGCCTAAGGTTCTCCTTAGTGCTGTGAAGCTTCTTCTCTTTGGATGGTATTACAGCAGGTGTTTTTTGGTTTTGTTTTTGTTTTTTTTGTTTGTTTGTTTGTGTTTTTTTTTTTTTTTTTTTTTTTTATTTCTTAAGTGGAGCTATGGACAGTAGCATCAGATCAGACCTATGCCCTGATACATATGGTATTTTCATTAGGAGGAATCAGAATAAAATCAGTGGCAAGGATACTCCTAGAGTAGTAGACATGTGAAAGTCTTTTCCTAAACTGATTGCCTCTTAGCTGGCTGTTGAACACTTCTACATTTGTGCCTTTCGTTACTTGTGATGCATGTGGAAGTCCTCATTGCTGTGCACAGTAATGAGAGTGTGATGTAAATATTGCTAGTTTTATGCAAACCTGTATACATTACAAGAAAATGTTCAAAAGGCTGTCATAGTAGATACTATTGGTATTTGTCCTTTTTGTTGTCCAAGTAATTCAGGAAGTTTTAGAAGATAACACAAAGATTAAAGTGAAATAGTTATTCTGGCGTGTCACATCTTAATAATTTATAATAGAAGGGGAGTAGCAATGTGAGATGCCAGAATGCCCATTGCATGGAAGAGAAAATCTTTGTAGAAGAATATTGATTCTGTGATCATTGATACTGTACTCTTGGCAGGATAGATTTGATTTAGATCAAGGGGAGTAAAATTGTACCTTTGTCATTAGCTAGAGCAAATGATAAAAAAAAATATATCTGTGGTAATAGGTTTTGCCTGTTGTCACAGACTGCATTATGTGCACCTTATTATCCTTTCATCATGCCTCCAGTGGAACCCCTTGGTTTGAGGCGTTTTTTTCCCCTGTTTCTGCCACTGTCTTAGAAAAAAGACTATGCTGCTATTATATGCAGTTTTGTCCTGCTGCTGTCAGAATGTAAGACCATTTGTCCTGTCCCTCCCTAGATACTGTTTGTAAACTACAGGGCGGACTGGAGTGTGGCAGCAATCCTCTAGATGGCAATGTGGACACATGCAGAGTCCCTGAAGAGAGAACCATTGTTGCTCCCGCTTGCCATAGACAGAACACTGTGGTAGGCTCCAGACAAAGTTAGAGCTTGGGTGGGTGCAGTTGGCTGCATTTCAATATAGTCTGTGTAATGTTGAAAATGTGGCAGACTCCTGGACCATGTGGTGTTTGACTCTGTAAGGAGGATGGCAAGGAACAGAGGATTGTCTGGAAATATGAGAGGTTCTGTACGGGTGGAAGACCCTTGGGTGTGAAGTAGTGATGTTTGTGGAAATCTTTCCTGAACTCACCACTTACCCGGTGAAAAACACAGCATGAAAATGTGGGGAAGTGGTTTGTATGCATAGAAGCATTGCTCTGACTTGTTTTGGAAATGAATACCTTGATTTCTATTGCACCTTTCTCATTTTTTTGAGGTTTGGAAACTTGGCAGCCAACTAGGCAATTCAAGAATTTACATCACTAATGGATGCACAGAAGGTTATGGCAAGTGGGTTTCCTTTGGACTGAGCTATAGCTGAGCTGGGTGTCTTAGCTTCTGGAATTAGTTATTCTCTCCCCGAGTGGTCATCTCTTCTATTCTTTCAGGCCTCCTAGACTCCTCTATCTGGGAAGGTGCTTGTGAGAAGCCTCCCACTGGCCCTATTTCCAAATTAGTAACAAAGGCCCTTCTCAGGTGTGCTGCCTGTAACTCTAAGAGGTCATTTTTTTTTTTAAGGTCTTCATCTCCCAAAGGTGTCCACACAAGTGCAGTTTTGTGGAGTTGATGCAGAAGTTTTGTTTGTTTCTCGCTTCCATTAGTATTCTCCAGAACACATGCTGCCCTTGGAGTTCCAGTAGATTCAGTATCTCCGCCTGGGAACAGTCTGGAGAACATGACTGTTAGTTTTGAGTGTCAGCGCCTAACGCTGCTGGTTGACAATGTTGAGCTGCTATGGTGCTGTGTTGGAGCTGAAGTGACTTAGCAGCAGGTGTATCTATCTAAGGAAAGGCAGAGATATCCTGGTTGCATTCAGAGATAACCATGGAGCATTGTGTGTGAGGAAAGGGGGTAAGAAAAGACTGATGTAAAAGCCTTTATACTAGCAGCACAACAATTGTAGTTGCAGAGTGGTTCTGAAATCCCTTCAGAAAAACAGTTAGTGTGTTTCTTCAGCCAAAAAGGCCTCTCAAACAGTTATCACAGACAAGTGTAGTCTGGGATTGGTGGCTTAATAATAGTAGTAGTTTGGGTGAGGAGAGATTCCCAATTCTTTACAGAAGATCAGTCCTATAAAATGCAGCCACAGACTGCTGCTGAGGAAAAAAACTCAATTAAGAAAGGAAATTAGTCTGGCAATTAAAAAAACCACAGCAGAGTCTGGAAAAGTGGAATTTTTTTTTTTTTTGTCATGAAGGAAAACTGATGAGGTCATTTTGGCTAAACGGACCCCATAAGTAAGGTTACTGGAGCAGACTGTTCATGCTTTCTATAAAACGTGAATGAAGCATGGGTATCTGTGAAAAGGAGAGATTTTAACTTTATATAGTTTATTCCCAGGACCTTTAATTTGGTTGTCATGACTGTTTAATACTATCAAGCCATACTTACAGGACAGCTGTTCCCACTAAGTACATACTGTTCCCAAATTTGTTTGGTGTGTTACCTGATTTTTAAAGTGGTAGTAAGAGGCTAAGATAAGCACACTTGTCTGCTGTCCTTAATTTAGCTATGTGAAGTATGGTTTCTCAATTAACATTAGTACATAATTTAAGATACACTGAAACACTACAGCAGCTCAGAAGGCTTAAACCTTCCTGCCAGTCAGGAAGGAATTTCATTCACAGCAGGTAAAGGATTAGCTTTGCATATGTTGGTGTTAATCACATTTTTATGTTCTACCTTCACAAAGAGTTTGTTCATGGCCAGTTAGGTTTTGAACCTAGCTGATACTAGCTGGTTCGTTCAGCATCATGTGGGATTCCCAAGGCATAACATAGACTGACATAAAGAAGACTTGACACTGTAAGGGGCAGTGTTCTGTTTCTGTAGGAGTTACAGTTTAAGTCATGACTTGATGCTGCAAAAGCAAATTTAAATTCAGTGAAAATCCTTCTGAAAAGGGTTGTAAGGTTAGATTTCACCTCATTGACATATCCTGTTCAGGAAGCATGAAGTTGGAGAAGGAGAATTGTTAAAGGACTGAACCCCGGATAAGGAGGCTGTGAATTGTCCTAGCAATTAATCTGAGCTAAAGTTTACCATCTGAGTAGAACACAGCAATTGTTTTGAAGCAAGAGCAGGGTGAATTAAGTCGTGTTATTGTTTTATTTCCATACATTTGTTTCAAAAAAGGTATTTTTACGAATAAGCAAAACTATGAATGACTCTTGTACTTAAGAGTAATTTCTTAAAACCACCAGACATTGCCCTGCACAGAAAATGGGAATTCTAAGAAGCTCATTTGCACAGTGCCAGATACCCTAACAGGTCAGGGTTCCCAAGATTATGACTGATCTTTACTGCTCCCAAGTGAAAAATCAATTACGTAATATATTTTATACCTAGATTAAACATGTAGGGACTAGTTGTTGAAGTGGAAAAAATATTCTCCTTGGTCACTGTGTTAAGGTACTGTTGGTGCCTGTATATGCATATAACTCTGTGGAAAGTGGGCACAATCTGAAGTGTAAGAAAAGATTCCTTTTCTCCTTTTGGTAGATGTATGAGAGCACAGCAAAGTTACATATTTTTTGTCTGCCTAGCTCCGTCCTGCATAAGTAAGGAGATTTCACAGCATGTGTATGTAAGGCTTTTTCCATACTGTGAGTGTAACAGGGTTCTAGGATGCTATGCCATGGAGCAAATGTCAGTCTCAACTTAATATGTGTCAAGACTGGTTTTCTGTTGAAAAGGTTTTGTTGTGGATTTACTTCTGCCTTTTTTTTATCCTCTTGTTTTTGGAGAATGCTTTTAATTGCATTAATACTAGTCAAACTCAATTGGTAGTGAAAGGTCAAATCAATGTTAAAAGCATTTACTAACATACAGTGTGGCACAAAGAAAGCTAATTCCAGCAGCCACTGAATAAAAATTTCAAAGTCACTTAAATCCCATGCTAAGAAAAGGCTTGGGCTAAGTTTCTTTCATTGAGAGTCATTCCAAATCTCACTTGAGAATGGAATTTGGATGGCGTTGGCACTTATATTTCATAGCAGCTTTAATGGTCCAATGTTTCCCCCTGTCATGTACCGCTCAAATCCATTTTATGTAGAGTAGTTCCTAATATCCTCAAAATTCTCCATGAACAAAATTACTTGACTCTTCTTCCTGGTTTCTTTTTCTACAAAAGCAAATTACTCCTACTCGTAGTTTTTATTTCAAAATGCTTGTGGTTCGCATCACACCACAGTGCCAGTATTGATAAGGTATTTCTGCTTAGTGGAAATCTCAGTTTGTGATATTCAAGAGATTTGATTTTTACCACTAGTAAAAACAATGAGTATTGAGTGGTTATTCAAATGCTCTAAGTATGAAAATGGAGGCTGAACTGGAAACAATAAAATTGCAAATGCAGTAATTTAAAAAAAATGCAAAAATTACTGTGTTGTTTCAACACACAGTATATATTGCCACAGCTCCATTTGAGTCACTTTAGTGATTACTTGTTAAGGGATTATTACTTTTTTTTAAAAGAAAAACCCATTTAAAATAGAAGTTTGGGATAGGGAGAGGGCATCATTAGTACTTTTGTACTTTTTAATAGTATTTTTGAAACATTTCTAGAAATGTTGTGAGATGCTGAATGTGGGCTTGCAGCCCAGAAGGCCAACCATATCCTGGGTTGCATCAAAAGAAGCGTGGCCATCGGATCAAGGGAGGCAATTCTCCCCTTCTACTCCACTCTGGTGAGACCCCACCTGGATGGAGTACTGCATCTAGCTCTGGAGTCCTCAGCACAAGAAGGGTGTGGACCTGTTGGAGTGGGTCCAGCAGAGGGCCACAGAGATGATCCGAGGGCTGGAGCTATGAAGCCAGGCTGAGAGAGTTGGGGTTGTTCAGCCTGGAGAAGAGAAGGCTCCAGGGAGACCTTATAGCAGCCTTCCAGTATCTGAAGGGGGCCTACAAGCAAGCTGGAGAGGGACTTTTTACACAGGCTTGTAGCGATAGGATGAGGGGTAATGGCTTCAAACTGGAAGAGGGCAGATTTAGATTAGATATTGGGAAGAAAATTTTCACTCTGAGAGTGGTGACACATCGGAACAGGTTGCCCAGGGAGGTTGTGGATGCCCCATCTCTGGAAGTGTTCAAGGCCAGGCTGGATGGGGCTTTGAGCAACCTGGTCTTGTGGAAGGTGTCCCTGGCCATGGTAGGGGTGTTGAACTAGATGATCTTTAAGGTTCCTTCCAACCTAAACCATTCTATGATTAAATGATTTTCCCTTATGTTTGTCTTTCCTTTTCTTATAATTTCTGTCTTCTTTTTGTGTTTCTCTGTTTCTTGATATCTCCAATTGCTAGAGCTGCTTTTTGTGCATCTAGGGATAAGAAGAAGCTAAAGGAATTGGGGGTCTTATTGAAGCAAACTTATATGGCATATCTAAATTTATTATCTTAGTACCTTTATTTCACTTGTACGGCATGGGCAGAAGTTGGTTGTATTTCTGAAAACTTAACAGGCAAGGAAGGGATAAAACAGCTACATTTTTTTCATGCTCGAGCTTTGGTATTGCTAGCTGTGGAGAAAACCACACATGGAGAAACTTTGTAGCACTTGCTTTACCTTTCTTTTCCTGATCTTCTGAAGACTTAGTATTTCTTCACTAGAATTAACCAGGCTTATCACTTCCCCACGTATGTTTAATAGAAATAGTTCTTCGCAAGGAGTGCAAGTTGTCTTCAAGCAATGTTAGTGAACAGTAGGCATCTCTCTGCCAAGGAATGAAAATGAGAGCAATAAGAAAAGAGCGCATGTATGGCAGTGCTGCTGTGTAAATGTATACAATCCAAATCAAAAAGTTATGGGGCTAGTGGTTTTGTGAAAGGGAACTGTGGAATGCTTTCTGCATCTTGCTAACTTCCATACCCTACTGAGCATAGCTCAGCACTTAGAGCCAAGTTCTGCCCTCTGATGCGCATACTTGGCTCTTCTTTCTGTCTAAGGCATGTTCATCTGAGATCAATATTTGGCTTTTATTTCAAACAGACAAGTAAAGAATGAGTAATGCATACATGTTGCAAATTGAGCAAATGGCGTAAGTGAAATTGCATATTTAATTTAAGAATAAATAAATTTTCCTTTGGAGCCCTTGGTAGAACTCTGGCATTCTTGTCTTGCTTTTACTGTTTCAGTCCTTTGAGGAGTAAGACTTTAACTTGTGGAGCTTTTGCTGCTTATGACCACATACCTGAGAATTTAATTTGGATTGTCATGTTAACAATGATAAACAATCCTGATCTGGGTTCATTTGTGCAACTGAATTCTGTTTTTTTTAGGGAAAACAGGGAAATCTTTAGAGGAAGGTATTTTTATTATTCCCCTGCTTTTTTTCTTTATTTTGAACTGTATGTGCCACGTTACTGATATGCATATATATGTATATACATGCCCAGTGGCTTGCAGTGGCCCAGCTGCAGCAGCTGTGAAGCTTGCCTTTGGACTCTGGGGCTTTTACTTTCTCTGTTCTGCAAACTGGCCTTCACTAAGATTTCGTGCAATGTTGTTTTTTCATATTCTCTAATGGCACTGGAATGATCTCCAACCAGCACATTGGGCTGGTCTGCTGCCATGGCAGTGCAAAATTGAATGGCTGCTGTTTCTTGGCAGAGGACTGAGACAGGAGGTGAAGGAGATGGTTCTCTCTCAACAGCAGTTCCCTGTTTCCTCACAGAGAGCGAGCCAGGCTAGATGGAAGCATAGGCTCAATTCAGTCCGCGGGAGATCAGTTGGATCATGCTACTAAACCTCAGGAGTCACCTAAGCTGAATATTATAGAGGGTGTATATTCTAGAGATTTACTGGCGTTGCTGGCCAAATGACTGGAAATGACAGTTGCTATACAGCATTATACTCACAAGAAGAAATTTGTAAAGTATCAAGAAAGCAGAAGGAATATGAGCAACTTTGCCTGCTTTTAAAATATGTTCTTTTTTCCTTTCCCCCGTTGCCCCCACTCCTACTCTCTCAGCCATGAAGACTTTGAATTTATATCGGGGACCCGCATGCGCAAGCTGGCTCGAGAAGGACAAAACCCACCGGAAGGCTTCATGGCTCCTAAGGCTTGGACTGTGCTGACAGAATACTACAAATCCTTGGAGAAGGCTTAGGCCTCTTATTAACTGCAGATCAACCTTTGACGCCTGATTTATTTACGAGAAGGGGACCACACAGTCACCATTCATGTTGCTTTGTTGTGGTGTCTGTCAGGAAGTTCTTCTCTGAAAACAGACTCTTTCTCCCTAACTTAGCATCATTCTTTGCCTGTCCTTATGGGTTCTATTATGTCCTGGCACCTAACTAGCTGCTGGGTTTAATGTCTTCTCTTTTATTACAGTTAATATTCTTGCAGTAGGATTTTTAACTCTTGTCTTTTTTTATATTTTACTGCCTCTGTCCTATGAGTTCTGCAGCTGTTAAATAGATGCAGCTTTTTTCATGTTATTTAAACTGCTGGGTAGTGTCTGGTTTTAGTAGTTTGTAGGAGAAAATGTAATGATTAGACCCTTAACTATGGATGGATTATCTATAAATCAAAAAAGTAAATAAGTTTTAAAACATCCATAAAAGTGTCCTCATCTTTATCTCATCATCATGTCCAAAGCACTTAACATTAATTTCTTACTATATGTAATCAAAAAGCAGAGTTTTTTATGTGGCATAACTAACCTTTTTTGCTTTTCTTTGTTTAGTTTTGGAGTTCATTGAGTTGTCTGGTGATTCTCTTCTGCTGTGGACCTGTAAAGATGGCCAAGTAATGAATAAAAGAAAATATCTAGTTATTCGTTTCATAACTACTCCATATTTTTTTTTATATATGCTTGTTGCCATAGGCATCAGTAGGGAATGTTTTATTTTATTTGATGTAACTTGCCAGTTTTTGGTTCCAGATATACTTGTTCAGTCTACTACAACTTGAAAAAAAGATGATGGCAGACCAACCTTGAATTTATGTTTAATTATTGCTAGAAAAATAAAAAAAATCCTTAAATCTTGTAATTTCCTGTGGTACAAATGCTGAGTGCTGAGGTTAATTTTCTGGCTGTTTTTCAAGATCTCCAAAGAGTAATCTCCTTCTCTTGGTTCAGCTTTGCTTGCTTGAAAAACAAAGCATTTGTTCTTCTTCTAGGATTCTTCAAAAATCTTGAAGTTGTCTAATTCAGTATGTGAAACATTAACTGCCAAAGGAAAACATGAAAAAGTCTTTAAGTGTAAAGTAATACTGACCTATTGGGATCTTTTCAGGCATTTGCAGGTAATCAGTGAACAGTTGTAACCTTTATTAGCTAGAAACTGTCTCGTATCCTTCTCACAAAAACTTACTTTTCTGTTTTGTGTATAGGAGGAATGAATCAACGTTGTTTTCAGAATGTTGATACTGGCCTGCTGCTAAGTCTGGATGAAGCATATGTTCATCTAGATTTTTTTTGGACAGGAGGAAGGTTGTGATGAGGGGAACTGTGTAATGAACGGGACGAATGCTACTTGTAATCTTTGTGTAATGGTTCACAGTAGAATTTAAGACAAATGCTTTGAGAATTACTTCCTTCTCTTTTCTTCCTCTGACTCTTTGGAAGAGATGTAGAAAGTGTCTTGTAATGGGATTCTTACCTCTGATTGATAGACAGTAAGGCAGAATTAGGAAGAGACAAGAGGCATGTTTATTAGCGAACCACAACAATTACTTGAGACTGTGTTTTGGTAGTGTAAAGGTTATTTCTTCAGATTTGCTGAACAGATTTTCTCAAAACTTGGCTTTCTTTTTAGATTGTATCAATATATAGGACATGCAAAATCCAGAAGAAAGAGTCACTTCATCTGTGTGCAGCTGTTCATGCAAAACTTCAGGTTTAACTATGAAGGTGAACAAGAGTTATCAGCTGCTAAAATGGGATTTGCTGTTGGAAGTTGGAGTTTGGACTCTTTGCTGTCAGATTTGATTCTTCTGCTAGGTATGATGAAAGATAATAAAAATATTTTGGCAGAACGGCAAACACAGGTGAAAGTCTACAGAAGTTAACGTTTTAAAAATGCTACATGTGCTATATGAAGTCCAGAAAATAAGTAGTAGTGATGAGCATGAATGTGAATCATCCTGTAAAGTTAATTTAGAAGCAGGAGTGCCTTCAAGCAAATTAATACAGTGATAACAAGCAGATCTAGTTTTCATACTTAGCTGGTTTGATGCTGAGGCCCTTTGCTTAGAGAGCTTCTGGAAAGCATTCCTTGCAAGTCTCTGTATTAAAGAAGCGTTCAGGTTTATTCTAACTTTAAGCCAACAGCCATGACATTCACAGCATAATGCTGATTAAGAACAGGAGCATCTGGTCGTTTTGAGGGCAAGGACTAGCTCTATACAGTATTTTCCTGTATCATATGAATTTTCACTGTAGAATTCAAATTTTTCCTCTTGTCTGCAGCTGCCTTAAATAAGGAACCCATACCCCAGAAATGATTCTTTTGTCAGTGTCTCTCTTTCTTTACCTTTTCTCTGTCTTATCTCAGTGGGTAGCATTGCCAGTTGTCCAATCCTAACATTCTGTTTTTAACAGTAGATTCAACTTCCTTAAGGGTGCTATGGCATTTGAGGCTCTTCTGAGACAACAGTTGTGTGTCTTCCAGGAGACAGCAACAGGACTAATGAGGTAATGGTTGTTGCACCCAACACCTGTCTTTCCACACCTGCTTTATCACCAGAGACCAATGACCTCAGAAACACACCATATAGAAGTAATAATACTTGTGAGCCATGTGATGGATATGAGGACAAGCAGGACCTAACTTTCCAGCTGGGAAAATAAAAAGCTCCATTGCCTCATTTCTTCAGTTCCTAAACCAACTCTTTTTTACTAGAAAAACAGTGATATGTACATGAATCATGAATCTAAGCAGTTATATAGGTGTGCTGTTTTGAAGAACTGCAAAATCAAACTTCCAAGTATGCCCTTTTTCTAAAGGTCATTTTGCTTTAACAATCAAGGGGAGTTTTACTCCGTTCATTAAGATGAAAAATGTCAAAAAGTGTTCCCCTTGCCTTCCACCTTCTGTGTCTACATTGATCTACCTTATAAACGGTTCTTTACCTGCTACTCTTGCATAGAATAATTTATTGTTATCCTGTGCTTTTTGTACAGTCTCAGGATGATTATTCACTTCTAGCTGATCATTCTGATGTATTGTACACGTGATGTATGAAAGTAGTAACACCTTCGATCCGTTTAGCTGATACAAGGACAATCTGGACCCAGCTTTCCAAAATACAAGGATTAATGAGGTACATGGAGATTACCAAAACCTAATCCTTAGTGTTAAATCAGTGGTACAAAATTACTACCTCTCCTAGGTGAAATTATTAATTCCAGATGAATTTGATTCCTACAGTACCTATAAGCAACTTGAAAAATGCAAGTTTCTTGTAGAGAACCTCACGACTGAGGATTCTGTTCTGCTGTGTGAGCTCCCATATGCCTGTTTTTGACTAACGTGAATATTTAGGGTAACTTTTCAAGGAAGGTTTTGCAGGTTGTGATAGAGAAATAGTAGATGAATACTCAGGATGCTGACTTCTCTCTGATTTTTTTTCCTTTCAGTAGGGAATCTGAGCACAAACAACTCAGTAACACATCAGAGATGCAAAATTGAAAGTGTAGACTAGGTCACAGGTGGGTTTTTTTGTTTTGTTTGTTTGTTTGTTTGTTTTTTTGATGCAGTTTGGTGCTAACTAATCTTCTGCATCTGGAATAATTCCCCAGAGGAGGGCAAGGAAATTAGGGGATGTCTTGGCGTGGTGGTGGAAATACAACAGGGCTACTGTAACTGGCTTGATTTTGGACCTCCCTTGCATTTCATATTTCCTTAATTTCAAAAAGTTCCACAAATGGGTCACACAGAGAGTTAAATTTACTGTTTTTCCATGCTACAAAAAGCATAAAAGTTATTTGAGCATCCTGACCAAATACTAACAGTACTCCAGGTCCTTTTCCTTTCCTGATGGATTAAAGGTGCTAATCAATGTGTTTCTCCCTTTCCCTGTAAACACTGACAGCTTCAAAAATAAGTCTCTGTGTATGTCACTTTCGGTATTTACACCCATGGCATCCCTTCTATTTCTGTTCATGTATCTTTAAACTTTTGTGCTAGGCACTGTAGGAACACAGAAAAAAAGTCTCTCATCTCTGCTCACCTGTGAGTCAGAAGATAAGTTTACTGCATCTATGGCACATCTTCAAAGTCAGGGAAAGGGAAAACTATTCCTTCACTTAATATATGTGAATCTACAGGAAAAA
This sequence comes from Dromas ardeola, assembly GCA_013398915.1. Classification (NCBI taxonomy): domain Eukaryota; kingdom Metazoa; phylum Chordata; class Aves; order Charadriiformes; family Dromadidae; genus Dromas; species Dromas ardeola. The sequence goes on along the minus strand of VYZM01006451.1, from coordinate 70,802 downwards.
ATAAGATGGAAACTGAATCTTCATTTAACTTTACATGCATGTCTACTACTACAGGAACGGGATTTACTGTGGTGGTTGAATACTAGTAAGAAATGTGTAGGAATGGTATTCTACTCAAACCTGGCACAGAATCCTTCACCACCACCTGTAAAATAATAGGGACTTCAGCCTGGAGTGAGTTGGCTGAATTAAATTGTAGAATGAAAGCAACTGATAGCTCAGAATTAGTATTTTGTGGTACTTTATAAATTGGTCTTGGAAACTTGCTTACCAGAACTCCTGGTTTAGATGCTGTCTAAGAGGAGAGTGACACTAGTTCCGTTTTTTTCATGTTTAGAGTTTTTTACAAGATGGAGCTGAGAAGCTAGATTGCCAAGGGTAAATTTAAAGCCTTCAATGGCCAACTTGTTGGATATGAGAGTTCCTTGCCAGCAGCCAAACAGTTGTTGGAAAAACATGTGATTTAAAGGAAGACTGTGCTGAGGTTTCTGCTCGGTTGCGGTGTTTTACCTTGAAGAAAGCCTGAGGGCTGGAATAGCAGGGCCTCTTTTAAGTTTGCTTTCTCATTTCACAAAAAACTTTTTGATTATGAATATAGATGGATTTTTACTAGGCTTTTGAAGTGTCCATCGAAGGGTTTTCTTTGTGTCTCCTGCAAACTCTATGTCTGCTTTTGTGGTATTAGGATTTTTTTTACCTGTATCCCTTTTCGTTATTTAGTCTTTATTAAAATCACTTTTTTCTTCTTTATGGGAGGGTATATATGTGCAT
>VYZM01006451.1:1795-53491 GCA_013398915.1 Dromas ardeola | reverse complement strand
CTATCCTTGGAGCAGTCAGAAACCACTAATGAGCTGTTACATAGCAGCTGTGTCAGACTACTACCTGTTTTCAACCAAATTCGCAGCTCTTCTTGTTGCATTGCTTAAGATCATCTGATCTAAAGCAGCACTGGATATTTTTGATTTTAGATGAACTCAAGGGTGGTTAAAGCTCTCAACATCATGCATTATCAGCTTTATGAAGATATCCAAGCTGGACCTTTATTAATGTGTCTTCAAAATTTCAATTACGGACACATTTGTTGCACAGAACAGCCAAAGGCTTAGATCTTGTCCCAGTTCATAGAATCACAGAATGGTTTAGGTTGGAAGGGACCTTAAAGGTCATCTAGTTCCAAGGCCCCTGCCATGGGCAGGGACACCTCCCACGAGACCAGGTTGCTCAAAGTCCCATCCATCCTGGCCTTGAACACTTCCAGAGATGGGGCCTTCACAACTTCTCTGGAAAACCTGTTTCACCACCCTCATAGTGAAAAATTTCTTCCTGATATCTAACCTAAATCTACCCTCTTCCAGTTTTAAGCCATTACCCCTCATCGCTACCTGTCCTTGTAAAAAGTCCCTCTCCAGCTTGCTTGAAGGCCCCCTTCAGAGACTCGAAGGCTGTTATAAGGTCTCCCTGAAGCCTTCTCTTCTCCAGGCTGAACAACCCCAACTCTCTCAGCCTGTCTTCACAGGAGAGGTGGTCCAGCCCTGTGATCATCTTTGTGGCCCTCCTCTGGACCCGTTCCAACAGGTTCATGTCCTTCTTGTGCTGAGGACTCCAGAGCTAGATGCAGTAATACAGGTAGGATCTTACCAGAGTGGAGTAGAGGGGGGGAATCGCCTCCCTTGACCTACTGGCCGTGCTTCTTTTGATGCAGTCCAGGATATGATTGGCTTTCTGGGCTGCAAACACACATTGCTGGCTCATGTTGAGCTTCTCGTCCACCAACACCCTCAAGTCCTCCTCCTCAGGGCTGCTCTCAGTCCATTCATGTTATAGAACAATACGCAAAATCAGAAAGATCACATCCTAGGATGACTCTGCTGGGTTAGAATGTGTTTTTCTTTTCCACTTATTTCTGTTGCTTTGAATGTCATAATTGGTCGTCTTGTTGGGCTGACTTTGACTAACTGCTGTCATGCATGTGCTCTTTTCACTGCCACTTTCTTCTTCTCGTCCCACAGACAGCAGAACAAGTTGCATGCCAGAAGCTTGTTGGGAGCTGGAAAGAGCATGAAAGTGTCCTTCCTGGCTTTATTTCAATATCTTTGCCAGATCCTGATGTTGGGTGGAACCCGTAAAATATTCACATAGAAAAACAATTAAGAAAATACCATGAACATATTAATTTGGATTTTAATGTGAATTTATCTGACTCAATTGAACAATATTTATTTCAAAGACTTGGAAACACTTTTTTTTTTTAATTATCAATGAAAATGTACTACTTGCTCTTTTTTGTAGGTACCAAGTGAGCTGGATGCAGAGTAAAAACTTTATAATTCCTTAAATTCTGAAGGACAAAATTGTCTTCAGATTAATGAAATTCATCCTGTGTTGTAAATATTGTCCATTTTTATTGCTTATAGTAAGGATTATATAGTATAATAAACTATGTAACAATAATACATATAACAATAACAACAAACAATAAACTATATAACAATAATAAACTATATAACAATAACAATAATTATTCTGTAACATGGTTCAATAAATGCCTTGTATGTGTATTTACATAGGTGAATTTATAAATTCCAAAGGAAGTCAAACAACTTTGACTACTTAGACTAAGATTGATCACAATGGATGAATAATGCATCTGGATATTTTGGAGACTGTAGAAGCAAAGCCTCTGTACCTTAAAATAGGTTCCTCTATACCTTAAAATAGGTTTAGAATTCGTGATTGTAGGGCTTGACCTTTTTCAGGTGTTATTCATCTGCCTTTGTCTCTTTGACACATATTCCCTCCAGCTCTAGCTCCTCAGCCATTAATTTTCTTAACTTCAAATATGCTGTGTTTGCCTTACAAAAAGCACCTCCCACCAATTGTCTTACCTTTTAGGTAAACGGTAATGTTGAGCAGCAGTTACGCTTTTTGATATCCTTATTCTATTTTGATCATGGTGAGTGTAATTCTCTTTTAGCCAGAGAACTGAAGATTGAATTTCGCTTAAGGCGGCTTCTCTTGGAAAAGGAGCAGCATGACTAAGTAACACTTCAGTCATGGGGTAAGAACATAATAAAAATGTCAGTAGATAATCAGATGTAATGCTTATTGCATTAGTGCTACATACAATTGTATGTACCTTTTCAAAATTTTCTGGTTTTGTTATGAAAAGCATAGACTTGCATCACAGTGCAGAGATTGGGAATTCTGAGACTAAAGGCAGACTTCAGTGCCAGACTTAATGTCAGAGAATTTTCTTTCTTAACAGCACTCATATTATCCAGATTCCAACCTCTAAATGTGACCGAGTAAACTAGAAACATTATCTCTTCGTGAATGGGAACGTAAGATTCCATATTCCTCCCGTTTTTCCAGAAAAGAGTGAAAACTTTCGAGAAAAGGCAAACGTGCTTGTTGATTTTTTTCAGACAACTATGTTATAGAAGCATGACGTCTGTGTATAACCTCATCCCTTCCTCTGTTTTAGCATATATCTGGTGATTAATCTTTTTTTTTTTTGCTTTAATGACCCGATTCTTTCTGCATTATTTGACTAAATATAGTCAAGTTGGACATAAACTTTGCTCTGTGCCAGATACCCAGCTAGGCTTACGCTGAAATATTTACAGAGCTTGAGCCTTAAAAAAAAAAAAGCTGGGGGGGACAGGGTCAAACTTGGGACCATCTTAAAACTTAGAGAAACGTTCAGTGAATTCGCAAAATAATTTTACTCTTGGTTTGGCTGTTGCTTCCTTATTTTGAGTATTCTGATATACCATGTCCGTTACCTTTCTGCTTGAATTTTGGCTGAGTGAGCCACAGTGTAAATTGTATAATGAATCAAAACCACCTGTTCAGCATTTGGCATCTTCAAAGGAAGGCAAAACTAAATTCGTGTGACATATGAAGACTTAGAATATAGCACGTCAGCTATCAGTTATTCTGACATTAAGTAAGGAACCAATGGGAACAGGTTGGGAATGTTGTTGCAGACAATTTTAACCACCATTTTACTGAGAGGAAATAGCAGAGACTGAAAGCATGCTGCTGATGGAGAAGGATTTAAATGTAGAAGTTATGCTGATAAACTTTTCAATATAGCTTAAAGGCAAGAAAGCTAAGGGCAAAGGAGAAGTGAAAAAAGTAAATAATTTCCTGAGCAGTGAGGTACAGGTTGATGTCAACAAGTTTTTCATATCAGTGCTGATAAAGAATTCTAAATTAAGCTTATCTGGCAAAAACTCTCACTTGTTCCACAGTGAGTCTCAGGAAGACAGGGATCAAACTGTTTGCATTTTGCTAGGAAACCTATTCATCCCAAACCCCTTCAAGTCAATGGAAAGATTATTTTTTTATTAGTAGCAAGACACTGTCATCATCAGTTGCAGTGAGTACCCTGTTACTTTGCAAGTGATATGGAGCATTATTACATGAATAAAAGGATAGAATTTAATAAGTAAGATACAGTTCATAAAGTTATTGTCCAAGTTATAGTTACAGGAGATTTTGTGCAAGTGGCACAAAGTATATTGATAAATTAGTAACCTATTTGTTGGACGATAAACATTAAACCCCAGTGAATAGTTTGCATCAAGTGCTTGAATAGTTTGTTTTTTTCTGCATAATGTCTGTGAATCTCTTGTGTATTCACCAGAATCGGTCCTTCTACAGTGTTTTATTTGTTTGATGTGGGTTAGTCATTGATAGCAAGTATTTGTTATTTGTGGCATAGGAAATAGAGGTCTGGAACTGACTTGCTGTACCTTTTAATGCCTGAAACCTTCCCACTCACCCCACTAAGCTCCCCTCCCCCCAGCCAACCAAAAGCCCCAGAAGAGCCCCAAACGTTTTGACTGCAATTGCAACTGGCTCAAGGGGAGGAAAAGTGCGTCTATGTCCTAGCACTCCTGTTTCAGTCTTGTCTCAGTGTTCTGGGTACACTGTACTCATTCTAAACACAGTAAATTCAGCCCCAAAAGAAGGGCTTTCTTATGATTAAAAGCTAGGCTGGATCTTTAAAGAAATCTTGGCTTCATTGCCTCTTTCCCATGTGACCTGGAAAAAGGCACTGTGTCCAGATGTTCAGAGGTGCCTAGCTGAGTAGGATGCAGCTGTCCCACCGGATGGAGAGCTCATGCTGCTCTGTCCTACCACAGCTATTGCTTCTGCCTTGTTGGTGAATCCACCCCTCCTTAGGCATCTATCTCCTACTGGTTTCATTGTTCCTAGCCTTGCATTATCTGTCTGTTGATCCTCTGTCTAGAAGGAATCTTTTTCTCTCAATTTAAGTGCTAAGTTTGCTGTGTAAGTGCAACCCCACTTTCCTGTAGCTGCTAGTGAATGCTGTAATACAAATAACCATCACTTAATGTGGTTGAATTAAAAGATACATCTGGCAAAGTTGATGCAGAGCACAAATGACTATACTATTCCTGTCTCCTCAATGGATAATTTTTAACTCTTCTAGACTTTATTTCATTAAATATACAGTATTATCAACTGTGAACTAGTGATGAATAGTATATCAGTACCACATTAGTATTGTGGCTTTAATGTAGTAGCTGTGTAACAATATAGTTACTTACAACAGTTCCTTACAACAATACAGTACTTACATTTTGCTTTCTAGAGCTTGGTTTGGCCCTAGTGTGCCCCTGCTCATCTCTGTGCCCATGCCCAAACCCTCATAAAACTGTGTGTGTTGGTACTTTACACACTTCTTTCTACGTCCACAGTTGGCATTGCTCCTGTCTCTTTGGCAAGGACTTGGAGCAGAGCTACTGCATTGGTGTGGTCAACGCATTTCTGCGGGTGGGAGTTGTGTTGATGTAGGGTGTTGCATATGCCTAAGGGACACAGGCTCAGCTCCTCCTGCCATCTTGAACTGCAGCTTTCAGAGGGAGTGAAGTTCCTTAGGGACAGTTTTTGGGAACAGGGATGGGACTAGGCAGTACGGAGAAAAAAAGTTTCCTAATACACCTAAAGCGCTACTAATACTGCCTTAGAAAGGTTTAAGAAGGATGGAAAACTGTGGTATTGGTGTCAAAACAAGATTTCAGTAGTGTATTGCCTATCTTCAAAAATGCATTTTGGATGTATTGGAGGTTTTCCATGGACAGTAGTTGGTTGTTGGTTTATCAGCATCAATATAAATTTAATTAGCAGTACTGTTAACTCCTATAGTCAGCAATGCTGCTGTTGTTTTTTAGAAACTTCAAGTTCCTTTCTGAATATATTCCTCACCTAATTTCCTGTCTTGTTGTTATGTCTGCTGGGCATTATAAGCCAATGGCATGTAAAATTACATTATTAGATCAAACCCTTTGTTAGAGTATGGTTGCATGTATCAGGTATTATTTTGGTATTGTTTATATCCTACTCCCTAATATATGCATTTATTCAGAGGATCTCATGACAAACATTAACCTATAATCACTGTACCTAAATGCAGACTGTTTTCAAACCTACACAGGGGTCTTCACTGGCTCATGTTGGAATATGGGGCTACTGGGGCTACCTTTGCCCTTGTTTAACCAGAGAAAAATAATAAACAACATTATGCAAATTCATAGAGATCTTCAACAGTGTCGCTCTATAACAATACAATGCAGATGACCGGAGCAAAACTAAAACCATGCCATACAAACATATTAAAAGTAGTGAACAGTTCTTAGTATTCTTCTGTAGTATTCCTTAACAGTAGAAGTAAATGAGCAGGAAATAGAGGAAAAGACATGATTAACTGATGATACCTATCAAACAATTAAAGATCCGAAGAGGTCCCAGATACTTTTTTTTTTTCCAATTTGTTGGCCTAATAATCACTCATTTATAGAATTAATAAAGAACATGAAAATCAGATATCATTTAAGAATCAGAAAGTTCATCAGATATTAAAAATCTGTTCAGAAAGTTGACTATCTGCAGCCCCAGAAAGCCACATATCGTGTTGTCAGTGTTTGAGACAAGGCAGATAATGCCCACTAGTTTTTAACTTGATATAGATCCGAAGACCAGTAATAAACCCAATCCTGAACAGCTTTCTCAGGCAAAACTTCCACTCAAGCTTCTCTGTCTGAGCAAAGAACAGAGGCTGTGACATCTTTTGCGATTAAACTGCACATTAAAAATCTCTTCCCCTAGTCTTTGTTGTTGACTTCAGAGTTGGTTCTAACAGATTTTCCTTTTAATAATTTGCCTTCAACAGCATGGCAGCTTGTGTTGGGTAATTCTTAGTATTTGTGAAAGATTATAGCAGTGGATGGACTTTAATGAAGTGTTTTGAATCAATGGTGATTCAGAAAGTAAACGTGTTTTTTTCATTCAGTCCAGATCCAAACTGTTGGAGTAAACAGTGCTTTTTGTTGGAATGGACTTTGCGTAAAGACACTCAACTAGCCAACAGCGCACCAAAATTGTATATTTAAAAAAATTCAATGTCAGTGGTTTGAGTTTTAAAAATATTGTAAAAATTATCTGTGTCCAAAAAAAATGTGCTCAGCTGTAGCACAAGAACAATTTGCCAAACAATCAGCTGAAGCAGGAGGTTCCAATTTTGCAGAGCTTTAGGGGCTCCTGGCAGAGAGGAAAGCTGTGTTATATACATGCTGACAAGTACAAGATAAGCAAGCTTTCCACTCACTGCAGTCTTGTTGGTTTAATTACCCTCCAGTGCCTATTTGTGATAGCCGCTTGGGATGTCAGTACCGAGGATACAAGTTTAAGTCAGATTCTGCTAGTTATCAAGTAATTGCAGATTTTGGCAGAAAAAATAGGGCTTGGCTTAAAAGGGGTGAAAACTACCACAGCAGTAAAACTCAACAGAAATATCTCTGTTTAAATCAGTTTTGAGACCTATGATCAGCAAAATTCCAAAACCAAAATACCTCTTTGCAAAGTAAGTCAAAGCTACTTAAGCATTAAACAATACTATGTCATTTGCATAATGGACAACTAACAGCAAAGCTTCTCACTATCTGTTTTAATATACATAAAGATACTGGAAGGGATCTATAGTATGGGTTGAAATATGCAATTTTCTGTTAACATAGTGTAATTTCTGCTTGATATCATGCAGAATTGAGGCAGATTCCGTAACACGTTGATTATTATTTTTTCTTGTTGCTGTTCCAATGATGAAGTCATACGAGGAAATGCTACCTGTCTGGTAGTTATAATTTCCTACTCTTGGATATGAAATAGTTGATCTTGTTACACAAATAAAAAACAACATAATCGCTTTGTGATATGCTAATACTGTAGAGGTTTGCCCTTGAGGGTGACATTCTATTTACATTAATAATGCATTACTGTTTTCTCTCTGACTTTAAAAATTACTTCTGATATGTATTTCCACTCAAGTTTCCAAGTTTTTATTTTCAATATTTGAAAGACCTTTTAATCATACCCTACTTTTAATATTTAGCACTCTGAATTTTTCAATATAAATTAGTCCCAAATTATTTGTAATTCTCATGTTTGAATTTCTTTCCCATTTAATTGTATTTTTCTAGTAGTGTAACTGTAAAGGGCACAGTATAAGAGTGCATTGTTAACAGCTGTGAATGTATACATAATTATAGCAGAGGACCATCTCTTTGGTCCATGACATGATATAACCTTAAACCATGCTTTCCTGGTTTCCTGTCAGAGAAGGAAGTCTTTGGGGACTGGACTCAGGCTGTTTGTTTGGTCTTTTGTGGGTTTTTGTTTGTTTGTTTGTTTTTACACAACTCCTTATACAGTAGGGTCATATTCTCAGCAGGTCTTCCAGGCACTGTTGCAATACAGATACGTAACACTAACTCTCTTTGACAAGACATTCTTCTTCTAGTTGACTACTGGTGTTATCAAATTTTTTTTTTTCTCCAGCTGTACTGTGTTAGCTTCCAACCCTGTCCCCCCTTCCATATTTATTTCATCATTTACAGCCCTGCTAGGTCTTCTGTACATTATTTTTCTGTTGTTAATGAAGTTCAGAATATGTCTCAGATCAATATAATATTCCATTTTTTTCTTTGTTGTTGTTAGCAAGTTCAAAGACAAATAGATTATTAAATACAAAATTGAGATATAAAACATTCTTATCCACTGTGATACTTTATGTGGTTGTGTTTTATATTTTTCTTCTGCTTCCTTGAAAACTTCTGATTACAGTCATAGAGACTTGCATAAAATGTCATTTAGGTTGGTGGTTATGTGCCTGAGAGTAACCTTACTCTCTTAATATGGAAGAAGCTACATCAAATCCGTGCCTGTGAAGTCTATACCATGCAAGCTGTACAGGACAAAATTTTTCTTGGTATGGCCACAGAGCAAGTTACTTCTATTACTCAACAGGATCAGTGAGTCTTCATTGTTTGCTGTAAACTATAATTTAACATACTATGAAGATACTGCCTGTGAAGTCTCTGAAGTTGAGAAATGTTAGCGGCTGAAAGCGTACTCTGGAACAGTGTCCCCAGCTGCTTACTGGCTTTTGCTTACTGTTCCCTCACCTTGTGTCTGGCCATTTTTGGAGAAAGGGTGCAATGCTCAATGCGATATTGATGCGACCCCATTTGGCTGCTGCTCTTGCATTCTATCAGTGTCATAAGTTTTCTACATCTGCATATCTGCAAAGGAGGGAGAGGAGGAGCTTATAGGCAAGGTTCCCAAGAATATACTTTTCTTAGCTTGCATTGAAGTTTATGTGAAACAAAGGGATCAAAGCAAGAAAGAAAATAGAAAGGAGGATATAGAAGCTCCCATAATGAAAGAAAAGTGAAACTCAGATCTTAATGAATTGAGAGAAGGAGAATTAGACTATATCTTTCCCAGAGTTCTGAAAAAGCTTATATTAAAACATTAGCTATAATACCAAGTATTTTTAGTATGTCTGTCTAGTCAGCTTGTCCCTCAAGAGTATCTCAGATAGTATGCATATTTAAGGCAAGGCAGAAAGGAAATTTGGGATGATTATAAGCCTCATTGCAATATTATTCAGGACTTTGGAACAAATTTCAAATGAAAGGATAATTTGAAGATAAGTGCAGTATGGAATTAAGTACAAAAGAGGATTACTAAATGCAGGTCACAACCAACTAACCTGGTAGTGTTTTTTTGAAATTATAATAACTAATAATGCTACACACTCAGATCATAATAATGATCTTCCTGAAGTCAAATACTGTAATTAAGTAGACACCAGACTAGGTTGGATCAGCTCCAGAGCTTGTTTGACAATGATCATGCAGTTCTTTCTGTTTGTCATTAGCAAAAATTAAGTTGTCAGGACAGTTTGCTCTTTTGCTGCTATTGGTTTCATTGGCTTTCCAGTGTTATGCTAATAAAACCTTTTGTCAGAAGTTGCAAATGAGACCTCTTTTAGCAAGAGCAGAACTTTTTAACAAAACTTTTTTTTTTCTTCATGCAGAGTTACATTTTAAGTGCTGAATGGAAACCACATGAAGAAGGCAGATATAAATGTTCTTAATGCAAATCTGCAATGCTGTTTTTGCTGGCTTTTTTCCCCCCACTACTTTCATGTTCAGCCAGGTATGTCCTATTAATGTAAGACTCTAACCTACAGATTCCTAGAAAACTCAGATGGGGTCTGAAGAATAAAAAGTTTGATATTGTAGTTTGACTAAGGTCAGTTGGAAAGAAAATGCGAATAAATCTAAACAACATACAGGATCTTCCTGAACTAAGGATCCAAACTTAATTGCTTAGGTCCTTATTAAATGTCCTGAGACAAGTTTAGAAAATTATTTTTATGTTAAGTAAACAAAAAAAAGTTTCCTCCTTTATATGTACAATGACATCTATTTTATTTTGTCCGTAAAGGCACAGCATTACTGATATTTGAGCCTGAAATTCTATTGAATAGGAGGAAATTATGGCTGGGTTTGGTTACAACTGTTTAGCTGTCACAGGCTGCCAGGGATTCACCATTAGCTGGAGTAGTAAAGGCTTGTGCTTTGAAGAAGAAAGTCTTATGTACTATTACCATTTCATTATGAAGTTCTTAGTTGTAACTCATTTATTACAATAAATAAGTTTACCAACAAGGGTTCAGTATAATGTGTAGAAACTGTCATAAATGGCCTGTTCTGCAAATGAAGGCATGGTGAAAAGAATAATAATTCTTCTTAAATGTAAGTAACTGAGCTGATGAGAATAAAGATATATAAAAGGAAGAGCTGGACTACAGTCACTCCTACCTCCTTCTCTTTATCCAGGAAGGCGAAAACCAGCATCCATCATATCTCCCTTTCATTTGATTATCTTTGTAATTTGTGCTACATACTGAAAGCCCTCAGTGTATTCTTTGGAAGACAACCAGAATTATATGAATGTATTTTTGTTCACAGAGTATGAAATTAAAAGGTAACAAGCTCATCAGAGAAGCCAAAAAGTGGCAAGGATTGCCACTAGTCCTTTTTGAATGCACTGACATAATGGCATATCCTAACGCAAGTCAGACCATAGGTTGGAAAAAAATGATGCCAAACAGTGCATGTGATCTGCAACCTGCTAACTTTTTCTGTTTAATGTTGGAAAATCTGTCCATTCTAGAGACTAAAAATTAATGTAGAAAATAGGAAAGTCTTTGTTAAACTCCAGACAATTTATCATTGCTTAATTAGGATGTTCTTTAGTTGGTACATCTTTAATCAGAAATGAGACCTCCATTCTTATTTCCTTTGCTCTCTTGATGTCAGAAATCAGACCTTTTAGGAAAAAATAAAATTTAAAAGCAAATCCTGCAGTAGGAGAAGCTTTTTGTGTTCCTTAAGATTATTACATTTTAAGTACCTATAGGAAATGCTTTTCATTAGATGAAGAATAAAAGAAGCAAATGGTATTCTGCATGCCCATGTTTGGCATTTGATCATAAGCAGCCAAAAAGTCAATGTGACCCATATGTCCAAACAATATGCTGCTGGGCATATTTTCTCTGATACACTGCAAACGAGATCATGCATTGTATAACTAGCATATGCATTCTGTCATATTTGCTTTGTAGAAAATTATAAAAGAATATTTTGCAGAGTAATGTAATTGTTTTTTCTTCTTTATCTTTATTAGTCTTTTGCATGGAAGGTGGAGGTAATGTGATTGGTCCCCTTCCTTAAAGCCATTGTCAGCAAGATGGATGAGAAGTGATCACTGTGGATTATTATCTTGTTTCATATTCCAGACCACTTGTGAAAAAGGAAGCAGCTGGTGGATAGCAGAAGGGGTGTTCTATGTGTGGCAGTGTTTGTGATGTGACAAGACACATGAGTTTTCCTCTTTGTTATCTTTGTCATGAGTGTTTCTCAGGAAGATCTCACTTCATAAAAGAGCTTCCTGATACCTGCTTGCAGAAAAAGTTTGAGCCTTCAAACTGCAGGAGAATATGAAGGAATTTCTAGGTGGGTTGCTTGACACAAGCATCTTTTATTTAATCTTGATAGCTGTTCCCTTGCAGTCTAGCTGTGTTCAACAGTTGTGGTGCAGGTGGAGAGGCAGCCCTAACCTCGTCTGATGCTGTGATCCATGCCTCATCATGACTTAGTACTAAAGGTAGACCATAAACACCTAAAAATCACCTTTGGTTTGAGAGAGGAAAATAATTTTTTGAATGTTCTAATAGGAAACACTCATTTTTTTCTGTGATAACGCCAAATAATAAAGCAATCACTGAACTGGAGATACAGGGAAAAGCTGTAGGTTTTTCCATAACCTGTGTGCTGCTAAGCTAAAGTTTTCTTTTATTCATTATCCAAGTGTCATAGCACAAATATGCTTGAGATAGGTAACCTGTTTTCTGTTTCACAAATGTGTATGCAATACGCCTGCTTGCAGAAACAGTGGCCATTTTTTTCTGAAATGTAACGAATGACATCATTGTACACTGTGTTGTTTTCAGGGATCTTAGTTTTTGCTCTTCCAATAGCGAGGTTTTAATCTAATTCAAGGTTAGATTATTTAGGGACTAAGGAAATAGTTGTTCTGTGGCAGTTTTTGTTTTCTTTTCATATTGGAAATCATAAAGTATACTTACTATTTTTGTTGGCTTGGATAATAAAGGGAGTCTCTATGACAACCAGATGATCAGGCCTCGTCAGCATGGGTTTATGAAAGGCAGGTCCTGCTTGACTAACCTGATCTCCTTCTATGACAAAGTGACCCGCTTAGTGGATGAGGGAAAGGCTGTGGATGTTGTTTACCAGGACTTCAGTAAAGCCTTTGACACTGTTTCCCACAGCATTTTCCTGAAAATACTGGCTGCTCATGGCTTGGACAGGCTGAGTAAAAAAACTGGCTGGATGGCTGGGCCCAAAGAGTGGTAGTGAATGGAGTTAAATCCAGTTGGTGGATGTTCACAAGTGGTGTTCCCCAGGGCTCAGTACTTGGGCCAGTTCTGTTTAATACCTTTATCAACGATTTGGATGAGGGGATCCAATGCACCCTCAATAAATTTGCAGATGACACCAAGTTGGGCCAGAGTGTTGATCTGCTTGAGAGTAGGATGGCCCCACAGAGGGATCTGGACAGGCTGGATTGATGGGACAAGGCCAACTGTATGAGATTCAGCACGGCGAAGTGACAGGTCCTGCACTTGGGTCACCACAACCCCACGGAATGCTACAGGCTTGGGGAAGAGTGGCTGGAGAGCTGCCTGGCAGAAAAGGCCCTGAGGGTGTTGGTCAACAGCTGGCTGAATAGGAGCTGGCAGCATGCCCAGGTGGCCAAGAAGGCCAACAGCATGCTGGCTTGTATCAGAAATAGAGTATGCAGCAGGACTAGGGAAGTGATGGTGCCCCTGTACTCGGCACTGGTGAGGCCACACCTCGAATACTGTGTTCAGTATTGGGCCGCTCGCTACAAGAAAGACATTGAGGTGCTGGAGGGTGCCCAAAGAAGGGCAATGAAGCTGGTGAAGGGTCTAGAGTACAAGTCTTATGAGGAGCGGCTGAGGGAACTGGGGTTGTTTAGCCTGGAGAAACGGAGGCTGAGGGGAGACCTTATCCCCCTCTGCAACTACCTGAAAGGAGGCTGTAGAGAGGTGGGGGTCGGTCTCTTCTCCCAAGTAACAAGCAATAGGACAAGAGGAAATGGCCTCAAGTTGTGCCAGGGGAGGTTTAGATTGGATATTAGGAAAAACTGCTTCACCAAAAGAATTGTCAAGCACTGGAACAGGCTTCCCAGGGAAGTGGTTGAGTCACCATTCCTGGAGGTTTTTAAAAGACGTAGACGTGGCTCTTAGGGACATGGTTTAGTGGTGGACTTGGTAGTGTTAGGTTTACGGTTGGACTAGATGATCTTATGGGCCTTTTCCAAACTAAATGATTCTATGACCAGATATAGGCATCTGTTTAAGAGGCTTAATTTTAATTTAATTTAATTTTACTCAGTGGATTTGAAAATTGAACCTTTTAATTAGATGCCTTAACATGGATTTGAACAAACAGCTTTTGTCATTCCTGATCAAAGTTTGATGGGCATTGTTGAACTTTGACTTCTGGCACTTTGTGTTATTTCACAAATATATGTAGATGTGTGCCTATACATCTGTGTATATAAGCTGTCCCCAGTGTAATCTCTTACAGTTTTGTAAAAGTTAAACATGAGAACCCCTCATCAGGGGCAGGGATGGAGAGTATTGAAGGTCAGTCAGTCATTCACATAGTCAGCAGCTTTCAAACTCACACTGCGAAAAGCTTAGAGTGGGATGGAGTGAGATCCCAGGGGACAGTGGTTAGAAATATTGTATGATGTGCTAAAATTGGACAAAAGTCTTGATGCATCTCTTAGCTGTGTTCTACTTTGGACTAGGAAGGAAAAACACTGCTTTCAGTTTTACTTATATTTTTACGAACAATTTTGAAAAACATAGAGAAACCACAGATACCAAAAGTGGATGAGGTGTTCCCCTGTGCTTTGTTGCATGCAGAGATGAGATCCTGTCTGTCTCCCACTCACATTCCCTTCTTAATACATCTGAAAGATATGACAGCCTCTTAAGTCACAGCATAGCTCTGAGAAGTTGGTTTTCATTAATTGCTTTGGCGCCTGATTGTTGGTCCCTATTTTGTAGGTATGGCCTGAATGTCATGTTCCCAAATGCATTATTTTTATATTTCACAGAATTGAAAGTAATATCATCTGACAGGATGCATCTGAAAGGATGGGAAATTCAGATCAGTTTGTCTTAAACACCTGCCTTCCTTGTTATTAATGTATTTTAATGTATCTACTGTCATCATCTTTAAGGACTTCTGGAGGGTATAGACAATGCTCATTTGAGTGAGACTTAATGCTGTAGAACCCACAAGAAATAATGCCTTTTGATATTTTTTCTAATACTGACTCTAACACTTTGTTTTTAAGCCATCTAAGGTGGATTCCACTTTTTCATGATTTAAACTGAATGTGATGTGGAATTAAGTCAGAGACCTTGTAAAAGTCTGTATCTGTTACATCTGTGCAGTTTCTTTTTTCCCTTGAGAAGTCGTGTCTTTGAAGATTATTGCTTTCTAAAACAGCATCCGCTGGCATTTGTTACCTTCATAAGTTATTAGTTCAGTAGCTGTCAATTGTAAACAAGTGTCTGAAGACCTGCAAAGAGAGACTAAGAGGAAAAAAACACTTTTTCAGAGGGCTTAGATTCACTATCAAGGAGTCTGAGATCCATTGCAGTGTACGTATGGATATGGAAATTAGAAAAGGCAGAGGACTACTGTTTAGCTCTGTATTAAGTTAATTCCACATAAAGTTTTTCTTAATTATGCCCTGGAGTGCCATCAAGCTATCTATCTGGCCTACTGATACCTTGTTGTCTTCTGTATACCACATATTGAATGAAGTTTTTCAGAGTTTTTTTGGCACTTACCAAGATTTCAAGATTAATTAAAAATAATTACATCATTTTATCGTCTATTGAAGGACTCATCAGAAATCTTTTTTCTTTTTAATTCTTAATTGTTGCTTCACATTATCCTTGCTTTCTGAAGTACTGAATGATAAAAAATCAACAGTCGAAATTGCTGATAATATCATTACATCCATCTTCTAAACAATTTACTATTTTCTTTTCTTCTTCACTTACAGCAAAAATATCCTTTACAGTTTGAACTTTTAACTTTGCATCCAGAAACCCCAGTTATGATATGTTGGTTCAGTAGTTTCACATGCAATACTCTTTTGGTATAATATCAATTGTAGTTGCCTTCTGTTTGTATATGCTTTGTTTTCAAATCTCAGTTGAAGATGTTTGGTTTTCCTTTCATGCTTCTAATTTCCTGTTTTAATATTTTATGACTTTGAGAGTAAGTAGTGCAAAACGTTGGGAAATATTAATAGATATTCAGAAGACATATTATTTTGATTTCCTGCATATTAAATTGCTTGTTTTATTCATTCCTAAGTAAATATTTCTCAATTTTTTTTTGGATTAAAATGCTAAAATATGAACACAAGATTTAACTGAGGACTCAAAAAAAAAAAAAAAAAGGTTTAATCCAAATGTTTGTTTTGGATATATGTATATAAATAAAGAGTAGTATCTCTGTTAACTAAACATAAAAAAAATAATCACATTACAAAATTATTTTCATTTATTGCTTTATTCCTGTGAGTCTGCTATGTCTCTTAGAACACAGAGGGACAGATTTATTTTTTCTGTATCGTTGTACTGCAGATAAATACCTGATTATTCAGTCACAATGCAGTCTTTAAGTTGTTGTAGTCCAATCATGAAAAAATGCATTGCATCCATCCTTATGAAAAAAATCTCACTTAGGAACTTGGAAGGGTTGCACCTTAAAAAGAACAATCATGATGTCTCAGTTTAATTACAGTTGCACTGCCTTGTCTTACTGGTTTTACTCTGGAGAGGATCAATGTAAAAGCTTTTGATTTTGCCAAAGTGACTAGTGATTTTGAATGCTTTGCTAATAGACTCTACAAGTTTTCAGTGTGAGAGACACAGAAGAATCTGAATTTTCTTCTCATTTTCGGACAATCAAGTCCGTGTCATGTCTTTTACAGACTGCCCAGACACTGAAGGAATCAAAATTGGCAGCGGTTTTTCACTTTCTCCTGCATTTTATGAAAGGAAAATATATTTCTTAGATTTTTATTTTTTTTTAATATATGTTCATTTTGTGAAGAACCTATTGGTGCTAATGAGTGTTTTTCCCGGAAAAGGGGGAGAGGGACAAATCTTTTGGTGAAGGAGATTTAGTATGAACCACAACCTTCTGAAACAAACCGGAATGACTTCCTGTGTCTGTCTCTGGCAATGACTTTNTTTTTTTGAAGCTTTCTGCCAGGTATGTCTTAGAAATCATTAATAAGTCACTTTGCTCCTCCTTAGTTTCTGACTAGTTGAGCAGGACACTGCATTCAATGGAATGGAAAAAAAGCTGAGTTGGAGTACTAGTGATTTTACATTTTAAATTAGACACAGATCATACAGAATACATAACTAATTAAAATCATGCAGATTCATTTGTATCTATAAATATCCTTGAAAAATTGATATGTTCCCAGTTATATTCGGATATTCTTTCAAAACTTTTTTCTTGTGAATATGTGAAGGAACATGTCTTCATTTCTTTATGGAGCCTTGAGTTTCTTCCTTATAAAAAAACCTAATTTGTATAGAATGAGAGAGTTTTTATTTATGCTAACCACAATAAAACTGGAAGGAGATCTATTCCCATTAAAACGGTTTCAGGCAAAACAATTTATTACTACCGCAAAAGTAGTATTGGCACATGAGTTGTAAGGAATGAAATTTTAAAGACATCTCCTGGGTTTTTTCACCAGCCACAGAGTTCAGGAGGAGGCTAATGCAATGCTTTTAGTTATTTTGGAGGAGAAAAAGAAAATTAGGATAATCCTTATTACTATTATTATTATTATCGATCCTATGAGAAATTGAGAAAAAGCTATGCTAAACCTATAAATTGTTCAATTTTGCATTCACGGGATAAAGTGCAACCAGAAATTGTCTCTTTTTAGATGCTGTTAATGCTCATAGATAATGCTCAGAGATAGCTCCATGAAATAATGCAAGCACCTCCAAATGTTTGTTTTTATTTATTGTATTTTTAATTTTGCTGAAGAATTAATGCAAGGTAATTCCTTTGGAAGGAAGTATTTGTGAAATCAGCGAAATCTGCAAAAAGTTAATGTGAGGTAACGATAATTGCGTTATGTTCCTTTGACAATAAGGTTCAGTCTCCTAGTTGTTTATTTTTTATGGTCCAATGAAGATCTCCTAATTTTTTTAGATCTAAAATAGTCTCAGTTTCTTTTCCACTTCTACTGTATATGCAACACCTCAGGGTCAAACCAATCACTACCACAAACTTCAGTGAGAGTGAGATGTGGTTTTGTGTCTGCAGTTATGACATTCTTTCCCACAATCTGCTTCCACTTTCTTTAACAATAGCCTCCATGTCTGATCCAATAAGCTAACACATAAAAATAAGTCAATTTCTGAGCCATGAGTACTTTAAATGATAAAGAAATGTCTACCTTACTTTTTATAAAGGCTTTTTTTTAGAGCCTTTTGGAGCCTTTTGCATTTACTTACTGTAAAAATATTCTCCTCAACTACAGTTATTTAAATTAGCAAGCAGTGAGCAATTAGAACAAGATCACAGGAAAAATGAGGAAGTCTGGAGCTCAAACTATTACTGTTGTACTATTACCAGATTTATGTAATTCTCGGTCAGTGTAAACTGATGCTGCTGCTTTGAATCAACAGATCTGGACCATTTAACTTAATACAGGAGTAGGAAACTATAGCTTTCTGTATATGAACTGTCATTTTTTAAAAAGTAAACCAACATCAACCCACCAAACACACAAAAAAGCCCCTAACCTAAAAGAGCTCCCTCCCATCCCTCTTTAAGTTGCTTTTTTTACATCTGAAGTGTTCTTCAGGCCCGTGTCATCTATTGGCTGCTCTCTGCCTGCCTACACTGTAAGAACAAGCTTTGGGTCTCTGACCCAAACACGTGTGCGTGGCTCCCAGTCTTGCTAACCACATCACTCCATAAACTGCCCCATCAACAGCAGGGAACAGGACAAACTACCACCTCTGTTGGTTCCAGGTGCACCTTGCTCTCACATGCAAGAGAGAAATTGGTGGGAGGACAATTTTACTGCTTTTGGGTGATGACCAGCCCTACCATGCTTTAAGCCAACGTGTTTCAGTGTGGATGAGTTTCCTAACTAGCTGAAACCCTTTTTTTCTTCCCTACCCTTATTCTCAAAAGCGAAGGTAAAGGTGTGGTGGTTAGTAGATGAAAGATGACATGATTGGTTTAGTAAGTTAATTAATAGCTATACTCCCTTCTCAGGTCTTGTTCTGGCTTTGAGACAAGAGTAACTTGATGGCTATTCAGCTGTACTTTCCCCATGCCAGATCAGGCTTCCCTGTGATCTGTGTCCTACATACTCTTCACATATTTCTTTGTGTTTATGTGCATAACATTCCTTGCTGAAGCTGTGTAGTATCATGCCCCACATGTCAACCAGCATGTTGTTCTCAGTCTGGGAAAATAGTGGAAAATGAAAAGATTGTTGTTGGACGCTTTTTTGGATTTAACGTTTATAGCTGAGAAACCTGAGTTAAATGGTATATTACTGCTCGGCTAGAGGGTTACCCTGTTTCCATAAAACTGCTGTTTGCAATGTGATATGAGCCATTGTTCAGCTCTTGGGACAGACAGGGAGTTAAAAGGTCAGGCTATCATCCTCCTTCTGTCCCCTAGGTGCAGTGTGTTACAGAGACAAATGCACATAAGGGGAAGATTTCTGATGATGAGTGAGAGGAAGAGTATTTCAATGTAATTAGAGTTCATCAAGTCTGACAAAAAGGTGTAGACCTGTAGAACTAAAGTGAGTGCAGCTGTGTTCTTTGTGTTGTACTTCATATTGCATTTCATGGGTAGACATAACTATAGGTTACAAAGCTTGTTTAATTTATACTGGCAACACTGAGTGTCTAAGAAATAATACTACAGTGGTGATGTGTGAATCTCAAAATATTCAGAGGTTTGTTCTAGTTTGGATAGCAGTAAAAAGTGCAGATGGTGATCTGAGCCTATTGGATCTCTCAAAACGAGCTGGGGACCCCCATACAGAAGAAGTCTCCTAAGTTTTTTGGCCACTACAAGAATTAATTTTGAACTGTATGGAGCAGTGCCCAAGGCAGCCGAAACCAAATGGTAGCAATCAGCAGCAAAGACAGCCAGAGAGAAACGCAAAAGCTACACAAGTAACGTAGGCAGTTTCATTTCAATTTAACTCTGGCATGCTTTTTCTTATTGGCTCTGAAATCTCTTGGCATGTAGATCAAGATATCCAAGCAGTTTGAGCAGAGATTTACTCTTCATCTCTTTGAAAATGCTTTATGCCTGCAGTTAAGGAAGTTCAGCAGAAACCTGAGGCTTCATACTGAGAGTCCAATGTCGAATTCTAGTCTTTTCCCATCCATACTAGTTACACCAGAGCAAGTCTGCCTCCAGACGTCATGCTCCCTTCAATATTTGAAGGCGCTGAAAGAGAGTAATCTGCTTTCCAGTGTGGAAGTCAGATGCTGGGATAGAGTTGTCTTGTCTGTATAGCAAAGAGAGTTGGCATAAATGGTTTGAGACGTAAGAACAGTGAAGTTACAGGATCAGAGATAAGGAGCTTAACTACAAATTTCCAGGTTTTACGACATTTAAGGAACGTGTATTTTAAAGGGCAATCCCCAGCCTTAATTCTGTTTTACCTAAGCATTTTTATTAAAAAATGCCTTAATCTCTACAAAAATGGCAAAAATGAATGAATAGTTTGCAATTCTAGGTGTAGTGAGACCTTCATTGCGTCATAAATTCACCTGAGACTGACAGCTCTCCAGAAGGAGAGTGGTAGTGTCACATGAGGCACCATATATAGTTCTCCGGAGTTTACAGATTTATAACCAGCATGGAGGCCTCATAGAAGTTTATCAGCTTTGCTGGCATGATGTGTGGAGCCTGCAACTTCTCTGAGATGTTTCATGCATAATTAATGAGGCTTTTAACTTTTTGGCAAAACATGGGATTAAAAAAGCCTAAAACAGATTGCATATCATCAGAAACCAGAGTGTCTAAAGCAACCACTCATTGAAGAAACGCTTTTTGATTCTACGCTACTCAAGGAAATCTGTGTTATTTAGATATGGTAGGTTCTCTCGAATGAAAATTAGGACCAGGAGTTCACTAGAAATCTGATTCGTCAGTATTTATTCCTGTATCACTCTTACTGGCAAAGTTCTTCGGCCTAAAAATTCTGCTGTTAATCCCTGATTGAGTTAGATATATTTTTAAGTGTCAAGTAAATTGATTAACTCTTTCTTGTTGGTTTGTTTTTGTTTTGTTTTTTTTTTTTTTACAGAACTTTAACAACTGCCAGATGCTGTTGGCAATTGGTGCTTTATGAGGGTTCTTGTCAATAGCCTGAGGGAGGGTAGAAACACAAGGGCAAGGAGGTTATTTTTGGAATGTGCAATGTGATACTTTGTGTTGCACATTTGTTTTAAGAGAGGCAATGGACTGTGAGGGCATTTTAAGTTTTAACTTTTTTCCCCTGATAGTTTTGGATTGTTGTGTTTAGAGGAAAAATCGTTTGGGTGTTTTTTGAGAAAATGACTGATGATTGTCTGAAACTTGTCATTGGTCCTTTTCAGCACTATGGACCACATGACATTGGATAATCCAGAGGAAGGAAACAGGTCTATAGGGCAGCAGTATTACTTCTGGGTGTCTATAATTTAAGAAAATATTCTCCCTATCAGACCTTCCTAGTTGGCAGAGGCACTGAAGTTGTTGGCAGTGGTGGTTGATGCTCACTGGGAAAGAAGAGCTTGTGTCTATGGATCCATATCCTTCTGATCACACCCACTGTTTAGAGAATACCAAACCTGTGGTAAGTGCCCTGCTGGTTTGTAAGAAACCTACAGAAGTTGGGCTAATTGCTTAGAGTTCATGTAGTAAGTTTGGTTTTGGTCACTTGAACCATCTGCGATTCTTGGGGGGAGAAAAAAAATCTGTGTCAGGTCTACAAACTGAGCTGATGGTGAAATGCTATAATTTATTTTCATTATGAAAAGTTAACAGGTACTTGCCTTAAGCTAGGCCCCTAAATATAGGAGCAAAAGTATTTTTTCAAAGATGCTAAATATCCAAATTGTTCCCATGATTTAAGTGATGCATGAGCTGAGCCACAGTTGTACAGTCGCAATGCAGTGTTTTTGTCCTTGAAGATAAAAAGTAGACAGGTAAAACACAAATATGAAAAATTTAGATAAGGCATGGAAAAGACTGTAATTTTTGTCAGTTATGTCAGGGAAACTCTTGACCCTTGTGCCAATCACTTAATGTATATCCAAATTATTCTTTTTGTTGGAAATAGCCCTTTGTGCCCATTGAAGGCTGGTTTGCATAGGAAGTTTTTAATCTCTGCAGTTCTTTGGCCTTGAATAGGAGAGAGGGAAGGGGGAGGAAGAAGAAAGAGAGAAAGAGTATAATTTTCAAACAGCATCCCCCCAACGCTAAACTTTTGGATTTTTCAGTGTCTCAGAATTAAAAAATGGCTTGACCGATTATTTTGCAATAACTATCCTCCTCTGGCTATGGTCTAGACAGGAGATATTTTAAATCAAAAGGTGCCTTTCCTTCCCTCTGTTACAGGAATTCAATATTGGTATTATGGTTTAAAGGAAACTCTTACCTTTTGACTATGGAATTATTGGCATGGCCTCATTATAGTGTGTTGCAAAGGGGTTTTATCAGTTGTTACATTCGGGAATGTTTCTGGTCCGTCCAATTTAGGGGAGGAAGCCAGGTTGCTCAGGAAACCTGATGACTGCAGTGCAGGGGCTGGTGGGGAAAGTCCTGATCCAGTTGTTCTGGCACATGCATGAGCAGTAAAGGATGCAAATGAGACATTCCAAGAAGAAGTGATAAATTTGGCAGCATTCATGTGGCCAATCTCAGTGAAGGGAAACAGACATCAGAAAGCCAGAACTACTTTATTTAGTCATGATGAATCTCAAATAAGAATATTCTAGTTCCATTAACTTAAATGCATTTAAAAAAAAGGAATATGTTTTATATAGATACCTTTTAGCAATGTAAATCCAGTATCTACATTTCTGCTACTTAATCAGTTTATATATTTAACTGAGAGATATTACATATAGAAAAGAATCATCTGTGTTAGGTTAAAAAGGGGAAATTTGTTCATTCTTTATGGTGTAAGGTGGCATAGTTTAATGAGGGCAAGGCAATTTAATCTGAGGGATTAAATTTGGCTCTGCGTACAGAAAAGCAGAGAGGCAGGCCTGTAACATGAATTTCAAAGCTATGCTTGAGAACATCTTTGACATGCACCTACATGAGCAAGAGGTTTTATTTCCAAGTGGCTGGTTTTACATCCACTAGCTGTTCATACTGTTTGTCCACTTACCAGTGTACTCCTGATGGGAAAGGGCACAAAATTTTCACTGAAGTTCTGTTGGTTACTTCCAGAAAGTTGATCTGTATTTCTGAAAATGAGACAGATCCTGCCACCCTGAAGATGAATTTTTTACCATCAGTAAAGTAAAAAATACCCTATCTTGGTTAAGAAATAGCACTGATGGTATTTTCTTTCACTTCACAGCTACCTGCACTATATAGTTGTGATTTATGTGGCTGTGCTTTGCCTATGTACTCTATATCCAAAGTATATTCTTGATTTAAAGCTGAATATCATGCTTTCTTTTTGTCTGGGGTTTGGTATTCTTAACTTTGTGTGGGAATATGGTTTGAAAGAGAGGATAAATGCAATTTTATGAGAATCTCTGGTCTCAGGTCAGAAACCAGAATCATCTCTGGACTGCATACTGACACCTCATTTCTTTCTCTTTAAGTTCCAACAACTATGTGACAATTTCAAATTAAAGCTCAATTCAAATCCAGGTCACTAGAAATAAACAGCTACCATCTATTTATCTATTACATAAAAAAAAAAAACCAAACAAAAAACAATTTAAGATCCGGTTTTGATTTTTATTTGCTCCTATTCAGCCTGGAAAAGGGAAGGCTCCAGGGAGACCTTATAACAGCCTTAAAGTACCTAAAGGGGACCTACAGGAAAGATGGGGGGGACTCTTTATCAGGGAGTGTAGTGACAGGATGAGGAGTAATGGCTTTAAACTGAAAGAGGGGAGATTTAGATTAGATATTAGGAAGAAATTCTTTACCGTGAGGGTGATGAGGCACTGGAACAGGTTTCCCAGAGAAGCTGGAGATGCCCTATCCCTAGAAGTGTTCAAGGCCAGGCTGGATGAGGCTTTGAGCAACCTGGTCTAGTGGGAGGTATCCCCTCTGTGATCTATTTGGTAGAAAACCTTGGAAAATTTTTGTTTAGTGTTTCACACAGCCATTATGTGGAACTACAATTTACTGCACTTTGGTCTAATCGCTTTAAACAATCTCTGGTTGCTAGAGCCAAAGAAGATCCTGAACGATACAGATCTAAATGTTTAAGCAAATCAGTGACATCATTAATTCATAAATCCCTTGTTAGCAAGCTGGAGAAAGAATGTGTATTTTACCACACACAGCTGATCTATACAGATGGATATATGATTTCTACTGAGGTATGATCCTCATCTAAGCTGAGTTTTAGGATTTTGTGTTTATCATCTGTCAGCATATTCCAGAACAAGTTCAGTTAATCCACAAATAACTAAAGAAGTAGTAGTAGTAGTTCAGGCCTCCTTTCAAAGGATTGTATTCTTATTATATGTTCAATAATAAAGATTTTGAAATCATATACTGTTCAAACCTATGTATGTTCAAGGCCAGCACTGTAAAATTCTGCTTTTATTGTATCTTGCCTTCACTAAAACTTCACTCAAGTAAAGAATAATATGATAGAAATATATTGCTTATGATAGCAATCATGTCCATGAAGTATGGTGTAAATTCTTGCATTTGTCTTTATAAAGGCAATGGGCGGATAGGACTTTGCATACACACCTTATGAAAATAGGCGTTAGCAGCTGTTGAATGAGAATATGCTGGGTGCAAATAATTGCCTTTATGGGTGGCACTAAACTTTGGATTTGGAGACATTTCTTTTCTAAGTATTGACTTCTAAATCATTGACTAATTTTCTCTGAAGATCTTTATGGGTAAGAAGGCTCTAGAGAAGAAGTAGAGCATACTGAGTGGGAAATTAAAGCTACATTATTATTATTATTATTATTATCTAAAATCACTGGGTAAAGTTGTGTTAGTTTGAGGTGGTCATTTGAGACTATATAAACAGGATGAAGAGGTAGAAATTTACTGAAAACAGGAGAAAGAGTTGGAGCATTCACAGTTATATACTTTGTTATGTTAATTTTAGGAGAGGAATATGCCTGGTTGTAGCCTTTGAAGACAAAAGAAAAGGCTGATACTAAAGACTACGTATGTCCAGTAAACATATCTGTGACCAGAAGGGAAAGGTAAGACTAAGCACAAGCAGCTGTCTTAACTGAATTGTAACATGCTTTTGATCAAATTCCGATAAATCTTCATTGTATTGATGGGCAATTGTATTTTGGCTTGCATGAACGTGAAGCCTTCGTGTACCTGAGGTTAGGGAAATGGGATTTCTGTCCCACATTATTCTTGGCCATTGCCACCCACAGTGCACTGCTGCATAAATAAAGTCTAAAAAGGAATCCCCCAAAGTTTTGGTGAGTCCATTTAATAAGTCATGTACAAAGAAAAAAATAAATAATTCCCTTAAGCCAAAGCGAAGTGATAGAGTGGACTATCTGGGTTCATCTGGTCAAAGTCATGTAAAAATGTATTTGCTCTTCATTTTACGTACTCTCTATGTGTTGATATGACATCATTCCCTATAAAGCTAGGAACACTGTGCGCACATAACCACGAGTTTGTATGAGATGCAGTGAATATCCCATGAGAGAGAGAACAAGGCAGAATTTCAAGTTAGAACCTGGAGTGATTTATGAAGGTCATTGTCTTACTGATTCAGATACTTTCCATATGTTGTTGTAGAAACGCCTTTTTGTATTGTACGTGTAAAACATGTGTAGTAAATTAGTTTCTATACAACTTTCCTCTTTTAAAATGTTTTGGTTTTAAAATGTTGATGTGTTTTTTATCTCCAATCTGTGATATCCCACTGTATTTTTATTGAAAGAACACTTTAAAGTGAAAGATACTGAGATGACTTTGCTGAAGGTTGGTGTGGTTGACAATAAACCTGGAAGTGCTTTTGATGCTAAAACATCCTATTGCACTGGATTTATGGCTTGACTTCTGTATCATGCTTAGCCGATATGGAGTATGCCCTGTATCATAAAGCCCTGAAGGTACTGACCTAGTATGGGAGGAATAGAATTTTTCTCTTACCAGCTGTAGCACATTACAATTCTATCTCATTTTATTTTAGAAATTATTTGAAGATGGAACTAGTTACATTAAAATTATGTGATGGGAACATGATTACTAAAAATACATTACTTTCTGAGGCATTAAAAGACTCCATTTAATTTACTATAATATATAAAATACTTTTATTGCTGTGAGACTTTATTTCACTGGTTGCTTAGTGAGTGAACAGACATTTATTAATCAAATAAATCAACACCACCCATGGCAACATGCCCCAGAAGTACCTGCTGAGGAGAGATGGATGAACAAAGCATGAGGAAGAAATTATCTGGTCCATGCTGTGCCTTTCTGCTTGCAATTTTCTAGAATTTATTCGTTATTCAGCATTATTCACCAAACAGTGTCTGCAGAGTAGTTTGGCTTGTAGCTTGTTTGGAAGCAATTTGTAGTGGGTATTCAAAATATACTTCAAATGAAGATTATTTGCCATTAATATGGGGGTCATTTTTTTGTTCTTTGTGTATGATCCATTACTTAAAAAAGTCCATGGATCACAAATGAGGCTCCTAAGTGTTACTGTGATGCAAATTAATAATAGTATGAATCACAATATTCCTACAGCTTGAGTTTACACCCTGCATGCACAGACTTTAGTGGTATTCAGAACAAACTTTAAAATAAATTTTTCAGCACAGACATTTGGGACTGCCGCTTTAAAATACATTAGGCATACTTTCTGTCCTCCTTTTTTAGATATCCTTGTTTTGGTGGCTGTGTCTGCTGTGAAACTTTTGGCTTGGGTATCCATGGAAAGTGAATTGTTTCAGGTGGATTTGTGTCTTCCTTTACTAATAAAAGACTCAAATATAATTAAAAAATTGTGAACTTTGTTTTCCTGTAACTGCAATCCAGGATCTATGTTTTTAGACTCTTTCTCCCACCTTCCTATCTTGTAAAGCTTTTAAATGTTCTAGCTGTGAAGTCGTGTAAGATAGCATAAACTGAGCTCATCACTACCAAAAGCTCACGTTGCAAGTGGTTAAGGTATTTTCAGAAACATAAAACACCATCAGTGCTGAAGAATTGTAATTTTAATCCAGTTCCTTGATTAAATGAATCAAAAATAAGCATGCAACTTGAGCAACAGTTACATTTCTTTGCTTTGTTTCTTTCCTTGGAGTGCAGCCATGAAGCTGCTGAGTGTGCAGAGGCTAGGATGAGCGTGCCGGCGAATAGCACAGTAGCAGGCCTTTGGACATCCTTTATTGTATCCTGCACACTCTTAATGTACCAGTGCCCCATTGTTTGCCAGACTTCCGTGCTGTGTGAGCTTGCTGCTGGGAGGGGAGAACAAATGTGGCTGTAAAGCTTTAACATCTGCTGTAGCCACGAGTGGTTTGCTGGATGAGCTCTCCAGCAGGTAGGACAGCTAGTTCCTCGGGTCTGCTGTCATTAGTCAGAGCCACTGCTGCATACCCCCTGAGAATTGCTAATGTATCTTTTTGGGCTTGAGAAAAGGTCATCAGCCAAAATAAGTACTTTCTCATAGCCTAAAGGGAAGGACAAACAACTCTTTCCAAGGCACCTGTGGAAGCAACTTCTACATGTGTAGGATACAAGGCAAATTTGCTGGGCAGGTTTGTGTTACTCATTTTCATTTTTATGTTTTCACAGAATGAAGCTTATCCGTGGACAGGGGACTGAAACAAGGTGTATGTGATTCTTCCACTCTCAGAAGAGAATCTGAAATGAAAGCGAGAAGTGAGGTGACAGAATGCTGGCTTTGAGTGGGAATTGTTTTTACATTATGGTCATCTCTTACTGTATTACCCTTGCCTACAGGGAAGCAGTAATGAGTCAGTGTTTGTGCTCAGGCATGAGCCTGCTGACCATAGATTAAAGAATTACTAGCATGTCAGTTGACAAACTCAAAATGAGTCCATAGTTGCCTCTTCCAGGTTTTTCTCAGTGCTTAAAACAATTTGTCATCAGCTCTTTTCCGCTGCTTGTAGAACCACTGGGAATCCCATCCCAGTCAACTGATTATTATCTCTAATGTCAATCAGTTTCACTTCTTTGCTCTCACTGGGTGACAGGTTTAATTAGAGAAGCGGGAACTTGCACATCACAGCCCTGGGAGAGTCTCTTCCGAGCAGAGTCCTTCCTAGGCAAGGACTGCTCCCCTTCTCGTCACTAGTTTGGACTTTCCTTCTGCCTGATGCTTCTCTGCTTCAACAAGCTCTGTATAACTCTCCTCTTTTTCTTTGAGGCACATGGGCATCAATTTTTCTGACTCTGTAGTGGGTCTTCTTCATTGGATTCAGTCAGGTTCTCAGCAAAAATGAAAGTGGAAACCGAATGCGTCCTCAGCATGGAATAATTCCAATTGTCTCATCTGAAAGGATGAGTAATTTATTTTTCTTGAAGGTACACTCATGAAACTGGAATCCCAGCCTGAGGCATGATAGCCAGAGATTGATATTAAAGTTTTTCTATCCAGAACCACAATTTTTGTATAAGTGGTATACGGCACAAGCTTGTTGTCTCCAAGGACTGCAATGCATGGAACATGTATAATTTGATCTTTTCTTGGCTCATGTATCATCAATTGTTTACTAGATTCTGGTTTCAAAATCTTTGTTAGCCACAAAGTTATGGGGAAAGAAACAAACAGCTAGAGTTTCGTATCTTGCTTTGTGATTTTTGTGATCAGGCTTTCTGGCTTTATAACACTGACACTTAAGAGGGAAAATCACCATTCTTTGAATATCTTTGCATTGACAGTTTGTTCGTAGAATGATAAAATAATTTAAGTTGGACAGACCCGCACAAAGTCTTTTCTAACTCCGTGCTCATATGGATATTTCTACATTAAGAAAGGGAAATTGCATTTCAACTTTGTCAAGTGCCAGCTCGTTTGCTTCCACAGGGCGTATTGCCCCTCATCCGCAGCAGGTGGCGCTTGGATCCCTGAAATGCACCGTTTACCAGTAGCGAACGCGGTTTTACACCGCAGGTTCTGCCTAAGCTGTGGAAGATCCCCTGGTAACATCAGTGTCTTCTAATACAAGTCGTTTAAAAGCGGAGTGATACCTACGAAACAGGAGAGATGGGGAATAAATAATAAGAAAAAGGAAGTTTTGGAATCAGTGACACTATGTTGGGTATGAGGACATTAATTTCTTTGCAATGGCTATGATCCAGGAAAGGGTGCGAGTACTGTTCTTAATCTCCTATTCTTAGTAGGAAGCAATCTCCAGAACTGGGAGCTGCATACCTACAAATGAATTCAAATATAACAGAAATTTATACCAAGGTGAATGAAATCAGCACAAGGAAATGACAAGCTTATGGACAAGCAGAAACAGCCAGTGCTTTTTACACAAAAAAAGTACTACTGAATTACAGTCTGATTTTTGATGCTTTTTATCTTTTTCAGGAAAGGTATTTCAGCTCTCCTGTGCCAAGCACAAAAGAATTTTAGTTAAGAACATGCTGCTAACTTCAGTTTAATCTAGCAAAAGCATGACTTCTTTTTACCCTATTTAACAGAAGACAAGGATTTTAGCAGTGATTTTATACTGACTGACTACTCTAGTGACTAAACCAGAGGTAGGCAACTCTGATATTTAGGGCCATAATGTATGATTTGGAGCGTTAATAACGCAGACCTGATAGGCCTTGGGTCTCTGTGCAGTTAATGGAGAAAGATGTAATTCCGCAGGCACAGGACGCTGCGCACCATGAATGCATATTTCGGAAGCATTTTTTTGTACTTTTCTGTTCTCTGAACTAGCAGCCACTGCCTCCCAGTGCTTGATAATCCCTCCCATCTTTTTATAAAGATGTTCTGTTTCTTTCTGATACAGTAACTAGTGTGAAGGAGTAAATGCTAATTGGGAGGCCCTAGGAGAATGAAATGAGACATTTCAATGAAAAGGGTGAAGAAGAAGTAAGATCTGTCTTTCTGGGTCTAAAAAAAATATTTTGCATGCAGAGTCAATGACAAAAACACTGACAGGATGGGATTTCAAGTGGTATTAGATCGTTATGGGGCCATCAAAGGTCCCTTCTGTTGCTGTTCTGTCTAAGTACTTACAAAGCCCCTGTAATCATGGTTCACCTCTGTGGCCTTGAAAAATAAGGATACTGGTAAGATTGCAAGTGCTATGAAGATACCAAAGATGAAATGACTCCTACGTCCTTAGCCATAATAACAAGTGGGATTGCAGCTAGACCATAAGTAGTGCATTAAGGCAGGATTATTCTTGCAAATCAAGATATAAAAAGGGTGTTAGAAAGAATTATGCCTAACAGTGTTTTGTTAGTGTGTGTGAGGACGTATTGTTTTGTGTTTCAAAGAGATTTGTACCTGTGGTTTACCTGTGATTTCTGTCACTAGTACTGGTTTCTAGTCCTAGAGTCAAGACACCAGAAAACAGGAGAAACGTGTAGTAGAAATATGCTGAGCACTAAGAGAGTTTCTACTGATGGGTGACAGAGCTGAATTCGGGCAAGTGTCCTACTGCTAGACTGCCTGTCTGCCAAAATCTTTTTTCTTTTTTTCCTAGCATTGTGTCTTTTACTTCTGCACAAGAGCCATTTGCGGCCATTACGCACTCATCTTCATAAAGTCTGTTTTTTTCCAGAAAGATATCTATATGGTCAGTCACAAGATTTGATTTGTCTGGCACTTCTGGTCAGTGTACTTTTAGTCTGGAGGCACGCAACTATATTTTTGTATCTAGCTTTGAAGTACTTGCCCCCTGTGTACTCTCTCATGACTTAAAATGTGAGCAACCAGGTATCATGACATTATACACTCTACTTGAAGGAACATGATCTCATTCCCAATTTTCTGGCTGCGTTGCAGGCCAAATATATGTTAATGAGCATGCCAGTCCATTGAAAACAAGTTATTATTTATCATTGTCCTTTTAGTGGAAAAGGAATGAATAACTTCTGCTTTTCCTTTTCTATATCTAGAAAATGCACTTAATACCTTTGCCTGACCTTCCTTCATTGGTAAATACTCGGCTTGATTCTCCCCTGATTTCCATTCTGTATAGATATTACGTCTTGTTCTAGGAAGTTGTAATATATCAACGTGTCAGAAACAATGGCATTTAAAATTTATTTGTAAAAAAAAGTCATGGATGAATCAGACCCAGAGCCGTAATATTGAATTAATGCTGTAAATATAATTACAGAATATACAACCCTCAAAACTAAGTTCAAACAAATAAATGACATTGTATACGTACTATCATGGAAAGGATACAGAGTATAAAAACCCAAAACCCAAACAGCTACAGCCGTTGTTTGTTATCAGTGTACATCACCAGTAAACAATGGCTTTGGCATACAGAAGGTTCTAAAAATAACTGTTAATAAATTTCAACTTAAATGTAAAGCCTGTACCAAGGAACAAATAGTATGCTATGGTGTACAGTTGAAACGTTGAGCCTACCACAAATCCCAGAAGCACGCATTCCCAAAACAAATGCTTTCCAGCAAATACCAAACAAAAATAACTTTTCAACAGAAGATGTCTCTGGAGCGTAGAAAAATACCATCCCTCTTAGGACAGTTGTGCAGGAGAAAGTTGGTAAATAGCTGTCATAAACTCCAGCTTCTTCTGTGGATTCAGCCAATAACCATCATGCCTGGGTGGTGGCGAGAAGAACAAGATTATTTTCATCTTCTCTATGTGACAAATTCCTCTGTTCTCCAGATTAAATGAAATAAAGCCCTTCACTGCATCTGGTGTAATAAAGTTATACTATTACCCTCTTCTAGACCAGATGAGGCAATCAGAAATGAACACTTTTCCCTTACAGCTGCTGCTGCTGCTGCTTCTTTTGATCAAAATTGCTCTGTGTTCTTAGTGACTGTAAATCTGAAGGAGGAAGTGTTTTTAGGAGATGGAATAGACATGCATCACCCTCTTTGGTAAGCATTGAAGGCTTTCTGTACTCTGGGGATTGCTAAAAAACCTCTGCATATTTCAAGATCTCAGATGTTGTTCTTTAATAAAGGGATTTTCCACACCAAAATCTCCAAGCATGTCATGGATATTTTTCAGCCCAAATGAATTCATAATTAAGAGTTCAAACAAAGCAAAATCAGGGATTTTTTGAGAATCTTAATAGATGTCACATTAGTAGGCTGTTACCAGCCCAATCCAGAAGGAATGAATAATGCTTAAACCATTAAGCCATCAGGGCATTTGAGGAAATGGAAAGCATCCATCCTATCTAAGAAATCAATTCCACAGAAGGTGTTCCATTGTCAAACAGTCTGGGAAAGCAAGTCCATTAGCGTGTTGGGTTTTTTTAAGCTCGCAGGGTTTTATCAAGACAGCTTCTTTTTTAACTGTGTAATATTATGTATGTTATTTCAACATAAATTGACCTAGAACATTCAGATAATGTGTATTCAGGGCCAGTGCTAGCACATAGCCTTCATTCCCAGATTAGTCCATTCTTACTTCTAAATAACTGGTGGCAACAATCCTTTCTTCTTCCTAACTGCTGCAATAGCACCTCAAGCTATTTATCTGCTTGATAATCCTTTCGGTGAAGAATTTTCTCCTAATATCCAATCTAAACCTCCCCTGGCACAACTTGAGGCCATTTCCTCTTGTCCTATTGCTTGTTACTTGGGAGAAGAGACCGACCCCCACCTCTCTACAGCCTCCTTTCAGGTAGTTGCAGAGGGGGATAAGGTCTCCCCTCAGCCTCCGTTTCTCCAGGCTAAACAACCCCAGTTCCCTCAGCCGCTCCTCATAAGACTTGTACTCTAGACCCTTCACCAGCTTCATTGCCCTTCTTTGGGCACCCTCCAGCACCTCAATGTCTTTCTTGTAGCGAGCGGCCCAATACTGAACACAGTATTCGAGGTGTGGCCTCACCAGTGCCGAGTACAGGGGCACCATCACTTCCCTAGTCCTGCTGCATACTCTATTTCTGATACAAGCCAGCATGCTGTTGGCCTTCTTGGCCACCTGGGCATGCTGCCAGCTCCTATTCAGCCAGCTGTTGACCAACACCCTCAGGGCCTTTTCTGCCAGGCAGCTCTCCAGCCACTCTTCCCCAAGCCTGTAGCATTCCGTGGGGTTGTGGTGACCCAAGTGCAGGACCTGTCACTTCGCCGTGCTGAATCTCATACAGTTGGCCTTGTCCCATCAATCCAGCCTGTCCAGATCCCTCTGTGGGGCCATCCTACTCTCAAGCAGATCAACACTCTGGCCCAACTTGGTGTCATCTGCAAATTTATTGAGGGTGCATTGGATCCCCTCATCCAAATCGTTGATAAAGGTATTAAACAGAACTGGCCCAAGTACTGAGCCCTGGGGAACACCACTTGTGAACATCCACCAACTGGATTTAACTCCATTCACTACCACTCTTTGGCCCCGGCCATCCAGACAATTGTTTACTCACCCGTGCAAGTACGCCTGTCCAAGCCATGAGCAGCCATTTCTGTAGGAGAATGCTGTGGGAAACAGTGTCAAAGGCTTTACTGAAGTCCAGGTAAACAACATCCACAGCCTTTCCCTCATCCACTAAGCGGGTCACCTTGTCATAGAAGGAGATCAGGTTAGTCAAGCAGGACTTTCATGAACCCATACTGACTAGGCCTGATCACCTGGTTGTCCTCCACGTGCTGTGTGATGGCACTCAGGAGGATCTGCTCCACAACCTTCCCCAGCACCAAAGTCAGACTGACAGGCCTGTCGTTCCTCGCATCCTCCTTCTAGCCCTTCTTGTAGATGGGCATCACATTTACCAGCTTCCAGTCAACTGGGACCTCCCCAGTTAGCCAGGACTGCTGATAANGTTAGCCAGGCGTGGTGAGAAATGATGGAAAGTGGCTTGGCGAGAACCTCTGCCAGCTCCCTCAGTACCCTTGGGGGATCCCATCTGCCCCCATAGACTTCTGTGTGTCTAAGTGGCATAGTAGGTCGCCTCTTGGATTATGGGGACTTCATTCCGCTCCCCGTCCCTGTCTTCCTGCCCAGGGGGCTGGGTACCCAGAGAACAACTGGTCTGACTATTAAAAACTGAGGCAACAAAGGCATTAAGTCCCTCAGCCTTTTCCTCATCCTTTGTCACTATGTTTCCCCCCACATCCAATAAAGGATGGAGATTATCCTTAGCCCTCCTTTTGTTGTTAATGTATTTATAGAAACATTTTTTATTGTCTTAGGTCCTACTTCACCCAGTGTCACATCTGACATACCACTGGCTGAAGAATAAATGTTTATTTTCCCATTACCTTTAACTCAAACTAAGATAGGCAATATGCAACCAGAATATTTGAAAAAGACAACACAGGTAAAGATTTTTATAAAAAATGCAGGTTAAGGAACGTAAGAAAATCTGAGGTATTTTGTAAGAAAATAAAACTATAAAGTGTTTCTTTGATTTGAACAGATTGATGTAGTCAGCAATTCTCTTTCCCTTGATTTTGTGCATCTCAGGTTGAGCTTCTCAGAAAACTACCTTTCCTGGTGAAATAGTTGAGGTTTCGTAGCTAATCTTTTTTTCTCAAAGTCATTTGGACACATCATGTACATTCAGTCACCTCTCTGTTCTCTCTCTCAGCAAGGTAATTGTCTCTAACTTATTCAGAGGCAGCTTTGCAATTCCTCCCATTAAATATAGTCCCACTTCTTTGGAGGTGTGACTGCCACTTTGACAGGCTCTGCATCTCTTTCTGTACATGACTGGTCTGCATAACATTCTCTGATCATGATTCTCCTTTTGCTTCTTTGACTTAGTGTGTTACATTTCAGTATAAAGTGATATCATCTATGTGCAACAAAATAATCAGACGCGTAGATGATGAAGGGTTTGGGAAGACTGGCAACCAGTATTTTTCCTGAAAAGGCACAGTAACAGAAAGCGAGACTAGCAATGTACCTAAGAGAATTCCATGTTCATCTCAGGGCATCAGGTTTACCTGATCCGGTGTCTTGTCTCTGGCAGTATTCCACATCCAGTGCTTCAGATTTTATATCCTATGGTATGAAATATCTAGCCAAATATATGCTTATATGACTGTGTAACTTAGGATAGTGATGCTACATATTCACTGAAGGTCATAAAAGGAGAAAGCTGTGGGCCGCTCACCAGGGATGGGAGTCTAGAGAAACAGAAGGTGAGATAAAGGTTTCTGGAGAAATCTGGGTTCTGAGAAGCCTCAAACTTGAAAGGAAGACACAGGACTTAGTCTTGTGCCTCTTAATGGAATGTCCCAACCAGTCTACTGCAATCACCTGTGAGACAGCACATTTCATCTTTTAATAGAACTTTTAAAGAAGCTGAGTAAAATAATTGGTAATCTCATTAACAGGAGCCTTTGAAGTATTATTTTCCTGCTAGTTTTCTTTTGAACTTCAAGACCTTGAAAGATTCTGGCTCTGCTGGAACTAATACTGAATTTTTAGCTGAGCTGACCCCAAACCAATCTTTTATCACGATCAAAAGTGGGTGACAGTCCTGCTCCTGTTGCGTTAGTAAATCTCTACTTGGAAGAATGTGTAACATACGGAAATGAATGCTCCTATGTCATGTTGAAAATTGTTCTTCAACTTTGGTTGCCTTTCTGGCTTTGTCCATGACATCAGAAGCTCCTGCTGAACAGCACTGTAATCCAAGGAATAAGGCACAGTCTTAGACTCCAGAGAGTTAGAGTCTTGAGTGACCAACTCACCAATTTAAGTGCCAAACATACTTCGTATTCATTGCTAGCAGGTTCTTTGACAAGCCAGGCAGAATCAGTTTTTCTTCTGTTTTACAGTGAGACAATTGATGCCTCTCCGAAAGCCAGGGCTCTTTGGAGTCTCGGCTCTGGCAGTGTCTGGATCCAGATCTGAACTGCAGCTAATTCTGCTGAGCTCTATGCAACAATGGTTGTAAAAAGGGATGTAAAGTAAGAGAAGAATCAAGATATTTCCATTTAGATAAGCCAATAAAATTCTCCGCTAAAGCGATTAAGTGCATATTTTTTTTAAAATCAGAATGGATGCTTATTCTCTTGTCCCATTTTCTTAATCTTCACTTTGTAGGCCATGCGGAGTTTATTCACTGTATATGGTGACTACAGAGTAAACCAAAATTTCCACATTTCATTGATTGTCTTCTGGAGGAGAATTGTCAGACAATAAAATTCTGATGATTTTTTCCAACTACATTAGTAAGCCTGAGCTCTAATGATAGAAGGCAAAATCTGTGTATTTCAGACGGAACAGGCTTTCAAATTCT
Source organism: Dromas ardeola (assembly GCA_013398915.1). Taxonomy (NCBI): domain Eukaryota; kingdom Metazoa; phylum Chordata; class Aves; order Charadriiformes; family Dromadidae; genus Dromas; species Dromas ardeola. The sequence goes on along the minus strand of VYZM01006451.1, from coordinate 17,621 downwards.
AAGGTCGAAAAAAACAGTTGACTCCTTTGTGCTTTTCAGGGTTAGAGGTTTTAGGCTTGTGATTCAAACAACTGCAAAAAGTTCATTTAATTCCAAATTTTACTCCTTTCAAAAATTCTGTGTAATTTCAGATGAGTCTTGTGGATCTGGATGGTTTTATACTTAGACATACTATTACAAGAGGAATAAAGAAGATTATTTCATATGAAAACTATCTTTTTGATCCATTTCTACTGTATTCAACCTGCTGCAAAACATTTTAGCTGAGAATAATGTAACAAGATGATTAATTTATTTTTGTTTTGTTTATCAAAAAGATAAAGTCTAAGTTAAGCCACAGTTAGCAACAAATGCACTTAAATATATGAACATAAATTCTTTTTTGTGTTCAGTATCACAAACTTACTTAAATGTAAGGAAAGGCTATACGAGAAGAGGCTAGAGTAGAAATAGTACATTCATGGATTTAAATCACTTATGGTACCTTTCTATTTTTTCATCCCTTCCTCTCAATCTAGTGTCCATTAAAAAACTATTATGTGGAAGTCTTTAAGAACATACATTACTACCAATATATTCAATGTTGTGTATATCATCCCTTTTATAAATTTAATGTCACAACTTGTGTGCCTAAAATAAAATGTATACACACCAGATTTGCAGGAACATAGACTTTTATGACTAGCTTTGATCCACTGAACACTCCAGTAGTTCCTGTAGAAAGAATGTATTTCATGGCAAAGCCAGGCAAAAGACGTATTTTGTATGTGCAGAAGGGGGAAGCTGACCTAAAATGGTAACTGAAAATAATTTTCATCATTTTCAGTCCATTTAAATAATTTAATCTTAGTGTAATTTTAAGCTATGACAATCTTTTAGTCTTAATACCTTTTTATACTGTGCCTTGAAAATGGAGTTGTGTACAAGGCAGCACAACAAGTAATACAATAGCTAAATGTTTATGGTTTTTATCACATCCCTGCAAGGTTGCATCCCACATGTTTCCAGCTTATTTATTGAAGGAATAACTAGCTTTGAAGCAAAATGATGTGCTAGTATTTCCTAGTAGCACTTGCAAATAGCTATAACTATCAACAATATTATTTACTTTTTTGAATTATATTCCTGACATTTGATGTGCATACCAATATTTTTAATTTTTTTGTATACAAAACCCCCAGCTAACTATTTCTAATTGTGTGTGTTTCAGTTTCACTGTCAAAAAATTTTCATATTCTAGAATTAGTGTATTGTATTCTATAAAAACCCACCTCCCTCCCAAGCAACAAAACATCTTAAGAATTGTTTAGCTATGGATTTAGTTTTAGTATCTCATCTATCTCATACTGTCAATTTGAAAATGACGCTGTTGGTTTTTTACCCCTATGGTTTTCCAGTTAACCTCTAGTGATTAGATCTATTTCACAAGGAGTCCTGTGTCTAGAATGCCAAGGAGTTTCCCCCCTTTTCTTTGGTGAGGGTTAAGGCTATACCTTCCTTTCTCTGCTGGTCCAGAAACTAGAAAATTTCTACTTGTTTCTACTCCAACATTGTTCAGGTTTAGATACACTTAAAAACATGTATGATGGCACAGTTCGCAAATTATGGAATAGTTTTGTGGATAGTTATGTCGTAAAAGGGAAATATTTAATCCATACTCAGTTTTCACTGTTGTTTTTTAGGGTCTTCTGTAGAGCAGGAAGGAAAAACACTTGTTGAAAATGACAGTGTAATTACAAGAAAGAAAAACTGATCTGAAGACTTGGGGCAAGTAGATCAGGAACTAAGTTTATCTTGCTCAAAGCATTTACTAGATTTTAGCATTATGGTGACTATGTGTCAATTGTGACTAATAAATATGGTAAACTGGACATAAATGGAGGTATGTATATTTGTTTTGTTGTATCTGATATGAATGCATGTTTTTATTTATGGAAATGTGTGCAGATTATGGAAAGAAAGAATATTATAGCTGCCTTACTATATGAGACATAAACTTTGGACATTGAAGGAATGAGGCAAAAATTATTATGTTGTCTAAGTGTTACATGGATTGTACTGTAAGACTGATTCTACATACTGGAAAAGCATAGGCATCTGTAGCTGAGGAAGTTTTACATTTGCTATGATATTTGCAAAGAGTGTAAAATAAATAGCGTAAACAATTCAGATAAAATTATTAATCAAAAACCCTCAAAATCCCCAAAGGAAGTTTTTTCATAATAGACAACACAATAAAGATTTCAGGCAAAAAATTTACAATTGGCCGCAACATGAAATTATAAATTAATAAATCATCCTGCAAAATGTACTGTTAAAAGTCTATTTTGAGACAGTATAACATTATGTGAAGGCTACTTATTTTTTCTCCTCAAAATAGAGGAGAAGCTCCTACTGCTAATATAAAACAGTCCTTTCTCTGGTTCAGGCAAAATATTACTGAAAAGATGGAAAGCTCAAAGTCAGCTCAGCTGAGCTGCAATTTTGTGTACCTATGTGGTCTCATATGTTAATATTAATGATCTGTAGTTAAATGACTTTGTATCCTGAGAAACTGGTCTAGGAGAACACTTACAATTAATGGTAATGGCTGAACAAAAATGGTTTTGGGGAAATCATTAAGGATGACTGATGACATTGAAAACATAGGAAGAAGATAATGAGTTCTTTCTTAGTGGGCAGTTGTATATCTGTAAGAACCTAACTTGTCCTCACTGCTTAATATGAGAGTATTGCTCAAGTGTTTTTGTGTTTTGGAAAAAAAATTGTCATTTTCCAGAAATGACATTTGAGGAAGAATGTGACGTTTTACTGTTACAGTGTTTCAAATGAAGGAAATTACAATTTCAGTGTGATCTGGAAGGCAAAGTCATTCTAGGTGTTAACTGAGACTCAACAAATGAAATTCTTATGTCAGAAGAGCCTTCAGGATAAGTGTATGTTTATTGCTTGCAAATGGCCATAGAAATCTGAATATGTAGGCTGATGCAAGAAACTTTAGTCTGTGAAAAAAGACAATGTTTTTTCCACTGCACTGCTGGTGATGTTTCAATGGTCTAATCTAAGGATTATTACTGCACAAGGAGGAAAACTTGACCTCTTTCAAGCACCTTTAGTTTTAATTTCTTCCTTTCTTGTTGCATTGCTTTGCATTTCTTCACACTTGTTAATAATCTTCTCCTTTATTCTAGACCATCTGGCTGAGTCCTGGAGATGCTACAACAATGACAGGTAGTCAGAGACATACATCAGGGAGAAGTTTTCCCCTTTGATTTCGTGAGGCAGCAAATGACGAGGTAGGCAGTGGTTTACATGAGGACAATACTGCTGAAGGCAGAAGATGGAGGCAGAGTGCAATAAAAATCCTACTATGTTGTACTCTAGTCTCCACCCAGGTGCACCCCTGGCTATTCGGTGCAGGCACACTGCTGTGTGCTTTGTAGAAGAAAATTGAAGCTTGTCCCAGTGGCCAAAGACAAATGGAACTCGAGTTGAAGTGTTTTTCTTAGATAAAGAAAAAGCATGGCCTCTGAGTTGGCTTGAGGTACCTGTTTTCTACACATGCCTCTCGGAAGTACATACAGAGGAAACAGGAATTTGCTGAAATCAAGAGATGGCTGGGGTAGTAAAAAGTTCATGGCACAGCTGCCTTCTTTCCTATGACTTGCTTGTGGAAGGGCAAGCTGGTTTCTCATCCGTGGGAGGATTTCTGGGGTACTGGCAGTTACTGGGAACATTGCTGGGACACATGATCCCACACATGAAAACTAGGAAAGTATAGGGTAGTCTATGCAATATATGTATTTAGAAGATGTTATCTTATATATGTTAAAACATGTATTTGAAAATACATTGTAAATGTCTTCATAGACTTTAGATTTTACCCTGTTTTTGCAGGTGAAAGCAGAGAGGTTTGGAGCAATTCAAATATGATTTTTTTTTTCTTGTCAAAACATCTAAAGAGCAAAGGAAACAGAGGGTTTCTCAGACTAGCCAGAGGAGGAAGAGTTGTCATCATTCTCCTTTTGCCAAATAGCTCACAGGGTAAGGAATGCTTTGAAGATATTTTCTCCTGCAAATGTGATGTAGCCAGCAAGCTGAAGTAGGCTGACCAGATTACAAATAAACAGTTCTGAGAAACTGTCAAGGTTTCTGGAGCGTAGGAGTGGTATGACACCTCCCAGCAGGTAACGTTGGAGAGGTTACCCTCCTGCACTGATTTGCTTAATCCTCTGCTGAATCTTCCACCACCGTTGGGAATGACTAACTCTGAGGACTTGCAAGTTTGGGTTAGGAAGATGGGGAAAGGGGGAAAATGCCCTAGTCTGAACATAAAAAGAGTGTCTAAAATGTTTACAGGACAGCAAACAATGCCCTGTTGGGGCACCTTTCAGGTAAGACTGGAGAGGTTTCAGCTGGGGATGGGGGAACCAGGTGTTCCTCATCTCCTTTCATGGCTTTCAGCTGCAAGCCACAGCAGCCAGCAGTGCAGTGTGGGAGGTTGAGCTGCAAGGAGAGGTTTCATGTGCATGCCGGGAGAGGTTTGTTAGTTTTTAGTTTTGCTTTGGTTTGCTTCCCTTGTAATTCCTGTGGGGTGGTGGAAAGGTGGCTGTCTCTCTTTGTACCATGGAACTGAATTAAGCAGCTGTCCTTAAGACTTGCTGCAGCGGGACAGTACAAGAAGGGGCTTAAGTCTGGCCTAAACCTGGTGTTTTCTATATACTTTCAAAGTTCAGGTTCTGTCCTCTTACATCTGTGTAAATTATTTGGGCTTTTCCAGTGTTTGGATATAACACAGAGGGGAAGTTAGCCAGACATTACATTTTATTTCCCTTCAAACCCCATGTTTTGTCATTTTTTAAGTGATTGACTGGAAGGAGTTTAAAGAGGATGCATTACTATTTAACTGTGCTGCAACAAATAATTGATGTTTTTAAAGTTTTCTTTCATTCAGACTGGTCTGGAGCTCTCTAGCATAGTTTATTTTTGATTGTAGAAATTCATTTCAGTTAAATCATTCCTTTATCAGCAGGATCTGCCCACATTTGGTTAGACTAAATAGCTCTAGAAACCACAGTGTTTTTTCCAATTGCTTTGAATTAAAGTTGCATTAAGAAAAAAACTTTTGCTGAGATTGAGCTGGATCTCATTAATACAGAAAAATTATATTAAGGAATCTTTAATGTGTAGCTGTAATGCTGTGCTAGTCATAGCCTCAGCTCTGTTCTGAGAAAAGACTCCTGATTCTTTAGTTTTCTCCCTTGCAGTTTTGTGTATGCCCATGACCTGGAAGCTTCTACCTGCCCTTTCCTTTTGTTACTCTCTTAATCAGCAGTGTCCATTAGTTCTTTTGGTGCTTTACAATGCCTTATCTTTTGGCAGGTAAATGTAACACGTCAGAAATGAAAAAAACACTGTCTTATTTTGTCAAACAGATGCATTTATGTTGTTGATATGTCTGCTTTTACTTCATACTGCTACGCGTGACACATTAGCTTTGTTTTATGAATCCTTCACTGGGCTTGTCTAATCTTACTTGTAATTGTATATGCCACCAAACATTATGGTGTATCTTGGAGAGGAGGGGGAATTTGCACAGTTGTAAAATAGCGGTGGCTTTTACATTTTTTGATACTGTGGTGGGGTTTTTTTGTTTTTTTTTTTTTCAAATTACTCCAACAATAGAAAGGGAGGTGAAAGTTGATTTCAAGGCCATTTTATGTACAGCTCTTCAACAAAGAACTGGTCAAAAAGACCTTAGGGACAGTGAGAAGAACCTTTGAGTGACACTAAAATGGTTTTTTAAATGTACCCGTAACACTACAGTCCTGTATACCACTCCAATATGTGAAAAGGTGATAAAAGCATTCTGTAGATTTATAGGGATATTTTTCAACTCCAGGTTATGTTCTGAATCCTTTTACTTCTGCCAGTAATTGCATTCAAGTATCATGATGGATTTATAGGACTGCATCTTGGCTCTTAAGAAAAACAGTCAGATGTCATAAGTTAGAGCATCTCCATGGTCATGCATTTATTAGCATATTTCCTTCTAAAGTGTTTTTCTAGTTCTTGATAAATAAGCATATTGTATATGTTCTGATCCTCACAAGTCTTACCTGTTTCGTTTACGTATCTGATTAGTTCCTGTGTAAGACTATATTCCTAACTTACATCCTATGTGTTTCTCCTGTTGATGGTCCTAATTTTGGCATAGCAGAAACGCAGAAAAATTTTTACTGCTTGATGGGACTGGAGATCATATAATATAGCTATTGAAATGATTCCCCCCCTTATTTTTAACGCTGGTTCCTGCTTTAGACAATTAATAAATTGACTACACTGTACCAATTCTTAAAATTTACTCATTGTGAGAAAGAAATGATATTTAATATGTTTGAGACTGTATCTGTAATGTATTAGTATATCAGTAAATTGAATTCAGGAACTTGCCATTCAAAAATTGTTTATAAAGACTTCAAGTTCGCTTATCTTTATGGACTTCTGCTTCAGCATAAATAATCCTTGTCATAGTGCTGAACCTTTGAGGTTGGTGCCCAGAGAGGGAAACTTTAGATGGAAAGTATTCAAAAGAACTTGCTTTTTAAAGTTGTACTATATTGTATATTGCTTGGTACAGCTCTCTCATCTCTGATTATTCCTTTTAATGTATATTTCAGGTTGGGAAAAGGGATAAGAATCATTGTGCTGTATACTTCATGCTGAGACTTCATGTTTTGCAGGCACTGGCTCTGCCTTGGGTTTACAGTGTAATGTGGCCTATTACTCTGGACATAAATTCTGTCCTCTTGCAAAACAGTCCTATATTATGTTGGCCGAATTTATAACTATGTAAGAAATACATAAAATGCAGTCTTCTCCCTGGTAGCCTTGGCATTTCTAAGAGATGCTCGGTTGAGGTGTAGGAAGCAGAAATTCCCATGTTCAAGGAAATGAACTGGAGTATGGGAACATTTCTTGTGCCCCCCAGCACACAAAGGGTGTGTTGTGATTTTACTCAGAGTTGATTGAAATAGCAGCTTTTCACAGGTGAGCCAGATCTGAGTCTAAATGGACAGCTGTTACAAGAACATACATGGCACATGTAGAACATTGCCATTAAGTTTTTCTCCTCTGTTAAAAAGATCAAAATGACCATTCCTTAGTTTTAATGGAAATACACATCTATTTTCTTCGTTTGTTTGCACAAAGTTCATGTCAGTTTCAGAATTCCTGTCCATATTGCTGCACATCAGAACTCTGAATCCTTCTGTTCCCTGCACCCACTTCCCTAAATGAAGCATCTGGATCCAGATTTGGATCTGAAACTCCATGGATCAGAGTCACATATTTGAACTCTAAATCCATATATATATAAAAACACATGTGTCTTTGTTTATGTATGAGTTCATGTAATTCTATATAGGTGCATACAATTCACAAATTCTATGAGGAAAAAACAAAAACAATCTACATCTTCAGCTAGATTTGGGTATGCCCTGCTGTCATCAGAGGAATGATTACATGACATGTCTAAACTGCCCAATTAAAACTGGTATATAAATGCACAACAGTAGGTCTGCAGCAGAGTAGACTTTAGCTACTGAATATATGCTGGGGTTTTGTCAGTCTGCTGTACAATTGTGCTTTGCTACGCTGGCTAGGATAGAGCTGGCTGCTTCAGGTACATCTAAAACATATCTGTCACAGCACTGTATTGACATATTTTTAAGTTTCTGTGTTATAAACTCTTAATATTGCGTTAATCCTTACAACACTGAAGACTGGGCTCACCTTTGAGATTCAGTGCTTTTAATGTTCCCCCACCCCCCCTGCCAATTTGATCTGCTTTCCAGATGTTTTCTCTTCCTCTGTCTCATGAATATCTGTTACTATATGATCCACCTTTAAGATACCAGGTCTCACTTCTGTGGCACTGACCCTCTCCTTCAACTCTCTCCATCACACAGTCCTTTAGTGCCAGCACATGTCATCGTTTTCCTTTGTGTCAACCATGTGGAAATCACCTGAAGTAGTTAGGATTAAGTGCTTCAAACAAAAGGGATAAATTGCTTTGTTTAATGCTGTTTGTTGCTCCTCACAACCAATGGTCTCCTAGCTATGAAATTATTCTGCTAGGATAGTTTTGAACAAGTTCTAATTATGGAGTTTGCTGGAAAAAATCTGATGTTATCTTAGACCATCTTTCTTCCTTGCATTTTTTTTCTCTACTCTCAAACATAGCACATCAAGAATTAAACATGTTCAAGGGGGTGGAAGAACATATTAACAGGGAAAGATAAAAGAAACTAAATATGAGAAGTTTGGCCAAACAATTTCCAAGACAGACCGTGATGGCTTTATATTTGTTACATGGAAATTCCAGAGAGGGCGAAGAACTCAGACTTGGAAAAAAGGGGACCATAACTGGCAATAGTGAAATTGAAAAATTCTAGCCAAAACATCTGAGGGAAAAAAAACGTCTGAATGGTGTGATATATTATATTGTGGAATAGTTTCCTCCTGATTAAACCCTGTCATTTGAGGTTTTTCTTTTTTTTAAATAATGATTTCAAAAAATAGAATGTGTATGGAAGAAATCTTGCACAACTGGGGATATGTTGACCTGAGTTCCAACTGGCTCTGGAATTTTATATGTTAACAAAATCAACAATTAAATGAAATGTTGTTGTTGTGATGTATTTTATCACTTAATTTGTGATTTTTAGGAGTTCCAGGTTGCATCAAGCCTGCATAATGCTCAAGCACAGCACAAGGGATGTGACTTATGCAGAGATGCCTGAATTGGGTCTGAATAAAGTAGCTTTATACTGGAAATGCTGTATCTGCATGCACACTGCATCCTGCTGTCCAGGCTAACGCAGCCTGGTTAGCTCAGGCAGTTCTGAGCTTGTGTGGGTGTGCTGATGGGGTTCCCAAGATGGGTCAGGAATATGTGCATTCATTTGCATGAATCAGTGGCCTAAGATGATGCTCTGAGTTATGCCCACTTGTGGTGGCTGCATGTTAACGTGATCTAGTATGATAAACTGATCAGTGAATTAAACTAGTTGAAAGAAAACTTCTCAGGTCTGATACAGAAGGCGCCTCCCTAAAATGTCATACCCTACATCTAAAAGAAGGTATTTGTTCCCCAAAAGTGACTGTTTCAAATACTTCAATATCCTTTACCTTAGGCCACATATTGGTTTTCTTTTAAGTACCTGAAGGTACAGTTTCACATGCATATAGATAGAACTTTCTTGAAAGTGCTGAAGGAAAAAAAAAATCATCAGGTGTGAAGTTTCTGCCTTCCTGAAAGCTATAACAGGGGTCCAATTACAAAGCCTTATAGAGAGAAAGAGCTGATTGCCTTTACCCAGAACACACTACGCCTTATGCATTCTGTTTTGAGCACTTTCTTTTATATTGCTGGTCCTTTATGTTTATTCTGTCAAGGTTTGAACACTGAAAAAAAGACGTATTATTTCGTGTCTCAAATAGGATACTTAAAACAATAAGAAGCAATTTTATTTTCCTGGTATTTTTTGGATACTATCAGTCTTCTCTTCTTTGCCATGCTTTCAGATGTATGGTTGAAAAAAGTTCACTTCTTATTTGTCATGGAAAGAAGATTGGTCCCACTGTTTAGTTTTGCTTGCCATCGTTCTCACAGTGAACATGCAGTTATTTATACATGTAATTGCTTTGCAAATCTAATTAATGAGGGTTCACTAATTGTACATATTCAATTGTTAAAGCTGCCTTTAACTAATACCTGAAGCTGCTCCAATACTTGAGCTAGGAACACTTGTTCAATATCTGCTTTAATGTTACTTGGAAAGGTGAGCTTAACCCATGGTGTATACCAACAACAATACGCTAATGTAGTCTCTACACAGGCCTTGTGTTCTTTCTATTTGACTCCACTTTTCTGAAGAGCTCAACACCTCACACGTATTAACCTGTCTACTGATCTGGATGCTGAAGTGAGAACTAGTTCCTTCATTTTAAAAAGAAAGCTTTATTTCCATTAAAATTTAAAAAAAAAAAAAAAAGTTGTCACCTGCAGTTAAACATCAGTAGAATGACCTTTCTGAAGATTTGGTTCAGGAACGCAAAAGAAAAATAAATAGCTATCCTGGCAATAATAGGATTGACTTTTATAGTAAGGGAAAAGAAACAGTTCCTGTGTCCACGTTCTGTGTGCTATATATATATTTTTTCCTCTCACAGGCATGACTCTCATGCTGCATACTGTAAGCAGTCCAACCTTACTAACGAACCACATTTTGGGATTGATCTAGGAGTTCTTTCTCCAGTGTCATGTACAATAGTAGCAGTGGAATAAAGCACACTAATCTCCAGTTGAAACTGACATCTCTTCCTCAAAAATCCTCTTATTTACCTTTGGACTCCCATGAGGGTCAAGTTTATAGAATAATGAACTCCAGGAAGGAGCTGGAGCTCATTTACTATTTGAATAGTACAAAATCTTTCATAATAGGTTGACATTATTCAGTGTGCAGAAAAATGGAACTGGTGTAAAACTGCTTTTTTTATAAATACTTCAGTTGTTTGTTACCACGAGAAGAAGAAATTAATTTACAAATTGTTCATCTTTCCTGTTCACAATTCCAGAGCTGCTAGTCCACTTGTCTCTAGCTACTGTGTGCAATTACTGTGCAGGCTGCCAGGAAGAGAAACATAATGAAATATTGCGTCCTTCAATTAACAATGGCAGATCAAATGGAAAGTATTACTAAGGAAACATTTCCCAGCCATTCTTCTTCAGAACACACAAGTGCAATTAGGAACAAAACCAGAGACATCCTCTCTTCTGCCTGTTGTTGGGGATAGTTATTTGAAACAACCTGCTAAGGGTAAGAAAAAATCCTGACAAAATTTAGCCCACTGTTACGAAACAGAAAACAGCCAGCCTGGAACTTTTTGGTTCCCAATGCTTTATTAATCAACATGCAGTCTTTAGTATGTTTATCCTCCCAAGCATGCCTAGAGATAATGAGGTGCTATTTTTGATACTTAACCTGATTAAGAGGGTGAAGAGGTGCAGGGAGGTCATAAGAGACTAGGAGAGCAGGGAATGAGACCAAAGCGATTCCAAGGGCGGTAGCTCAGAGCTAAACCATTTTCATTCCTTGCCTGTCTTCTCTTTCTCCCTGTAAGAGAAAGTGACAACACAGATGACATGGGGACTTGGGCACCCTACACTTAGGTAAAGCTGCAGATTTGTGTAATCCATAACTAACTTGAAAAATGAACCTGCAGTGTGTGGAATAATGAGCCTGTTTCTTCTAGGATGGTGTAGCCCTGTGGACTGATAGCAGTGTAACATGCAGTACCTTAGGGTAGATATTTCCAGAAGTGCTCTCTTGGTATCGCGCGGCTCCTATACTAATCTATGGTAGCTCCGACAATAATGCAGGAGGCAATATGGAATGCTTTAAAAATGAACTGAAAGTTATGCTCAATAAATTTAAAATGCCAGATTAATACCTGCACCCTACGTAGGCTATCATAGAGGCACATTAAGGCTTCTTCATCTGAAGCGAAGGAAGGTCAAAGGATTGTAGCACAGTGGTACAAAGACTATTCAGCTTCAGAGCCAGGAGGAGACCTTTTCTGCTTCTTGGATTCTCTTCCAGACACTGTTTCCTCTGCATAAAATATAGCAGTGTTAGTTTGTACTCTTTGAATATAATTGTCTCAAACGTGGGCTTAAGAAAGGAAGCGAAGATTTTATGTCTGTGAGACAAAAATCAAGAGCGTAAACTTCTCCTGCTGTAGCCATTCACTCAGGAGCTGCTCTGCTCCCCTCCCCTTTTCCAATTTCACATGCCTTTCATCTTTCATCTCATTCCAGCTTTCAGGGTGGTGTCTGTCCTCCTCCTTCTGATTCCCGCCTCTCTGCTGGAACTGAAGCTGTAGCAGAAAAAAAGAGCCTGAATACTCAATGGGAGGGATCTTGAATTTGTAAAAAAGGACAACTTGTTGCCTTTTTCATTATGTTCTTTCTTATTGTAGCTGCCTACTTCAGAACTTTCACAGGAGTGCAGACAGTTTTGGGATGACATTTTTGTTCTATGGTTGCATACATGAAACTTTGCATATTTAGTATTATACTCTGTACAGATCCCAAGTGAAAAACATGGAAATAATGCTTCATGCTGTAAATTAAGAGTATGCTGGTGTTCTGTGAGAAGTTTTTGAAAGATAAGTGGTCAATTCATGTGTTTCACATCTCTAAAAGCTAGAGCTAAGCATGTCTTTCCCACTGTCATATTTAGCTCTTGTTTCTCCTTGTGAATTTTCTCCGATCAAAGTGTGATTTACTTGATTTGAATTTTGAAATTAGTGAGGTGACCTTTTTTTTGGTTGTATAGCTTTGGGCGGTTATATGAACCTACAAAAAATCCCATAGGTAGAAAAGGTAAATAAGAATGTTTTTGTAGATGAAAATTTGTATCTGTGAATACCCATGTGCAGCATAAAATGGCATGGAAAATGAAATCAAAACAGTGCCTACATGAGGTTTAATAATAAGACCTTACCAGAATCTTGTCTTCTATAGTTTGATTAAACCACTTATCCTTAGCTTAAAAAAAAAAATAAGTATTACATCATTTCATGAAATAAGAAGAATCCATTGCTTTTTTAAGAACCTATTTTAATCTGCAGTACAGAAAATGACCAGGTTTACTGTCCTTTTAGTTCAAAGAAGTAATCTGTTCATAATTTTCTTTTCTTAGGCTTCCTGTGTCAAATGACCCGGATTACTCAAGTGACTAGATCCATAACTACCTCTAGTTATTTGTTTTATTCCTTTGGCTAACTAACATTATGATATTAGATTAACTGACGTTCCGGTTTGAATACCACCCCAAATATGTGGAAGTGGCAGTATCTCATTTTTTTGGAAACAACGCCTTATCTATTAGCACCGTGATGCTTGCCAACCTTTAGTCCTCAAATGCTTTTATTAATCTACAGCAAACAGCTTACATACGGGATACACCTTAGGTATATTTTAAAACATATGGTCCTTGATGAAAGACTGTAGATCCACTTTACTGTTCAAAGTACATCATTTTTATCAGTGCCACTGGCAATTAAAACTAGTAATGATTCATCAAAAGATTTTTAGCAAAATAAAGATGTTGCAATGGCTTAATTCCAAAAGTTTTCATTGTCCTTGGAGATCTTGTTTCACTCCATTGCCTTTTTTCAAAGCACATTCTATCTGCAAATGTGACACTTGAAGATTCAGGAAGAAGTGACACCTCACTTATTAAGAATGTTTCTGCTTTTCCATTAATAAATGTTATATTATCTCCAGAACAAAATCAGCTTGGATGAGTATACATCAGAGCATATGATTAATGAAAAGCCAAGAACAAATGTCGGTGCTTCCCTGAGTGTAGGGAATGAGTCTAACACACTTATCTGATGTTTTCCTCCTCTTTATCTCCTGGGACTTGAATATTTTTGTTCACAAATCTCTGTTCTTCTGTTTGGTTATTGCAACAGTGATTGTTCAGCAATTAAATTGGGGATTGTTTATCTTATGCATGTCCGGGTTGTTTATAATTACTCTAGGGAGACTTGTTGAAAGTGTTGTGGGTTTTCTACTCTCGTCATGATTCTGGGAATACTCCTGTGAATGGGCTCCAGATGCCCAAGGACTCCATCTAGAGCTCTTCAGCGGGGCAGGATTGCTCCTTGGGTGCCAGGCACTGCACAGAAGAGGCTTACTGGGTAGGAAGGCTTGACTGGTGATAGCAGAAGCACTTCTTTGTAGTAGTCTTGCAGGTATTGAAGTATGACGTGTTTGCGGAAAACACAATTTGTTGGTGACAGAGAAATATCAAGTTCAGGCAGGATCCTAGTCTGGGTGTGCCATGAAGGTCTTGGAAGTACCAGTTATGTCATGCACTGATGGACAAGCAAGGAGCTCAGTTTTTATTGTTGGTCTTTCTGTAGTTCCATTGCTGTCAATGCCAATTAAATAAATATTACTTATGTTAATGTTACTATTAGAATTGGCATGCTTCAAACTGTATTACTTGTTCAGGCTGTACTGCCCGTGATGAAATCCACTGAAAAGTTTTCTCTATCACAACATCATAGAAAGTAGGGCTAGAAAGCATCTTGAGCTGTAATCCATTTATTCCTGTATCCCAAAACAAGGGATCAATACCTGGCTCCAAGCCTGGTGTCACTGGCAGAATTTTGGGTTTTTTGATTGTGGGCCGGTCTACGTGGCACCAGGCCTGCCGGTGACAGCTTGGGTACACCTGTCTCAACGGGGGAAAAGGATCTTTGCACAGGAGTTAGCAGGGCTCATTGAAAGAGCTTTAAACTAAATTTGAAGGGGGAAATGGATAAACACAAGTTCACGAGAGATAAGCCTGTGGGTTGCACGTCAACATTTGAGGGGTGGGGTACCAGTGAAGTCCTTCGGTCTGCCGTCTCAGTGGAGGTAGGGGATGGAGATCCATGCGGCAGCAAAGATGCAAGGGTTATTGATGTGTTAGAAACCAAGGAAGCACCTGAGAATGGTCATGTAGGAATTAGGGTTTCTTCCCCCAAAGTAGCCCAACCAAAGGATCAATAGGGATCAGTAGCCCAACTGAAGTTCATCTACACCAATGCATGCAGCATGGGCAACAAACAGGAGGAGCTGGAAGCCATTGTGCAGCAGGAAAACTCTGATATAGTTGCCATCACAGAAGCATGGTGGGGTGGATCCAAGCATTGGAACAGGCTGGCCAGGGAAGAGGTTGAGTCACCATTCCTGGAGGTATTTAAAAGACGTGGAGATGTGGTGCGCAGGGACATGGTTTAGCGATCGACTTAGCAGTGCTAGGTTAACAGTTAGACTTGATGATCTCCAAGGTCTTTTCCAACCTAAATGATTCTGTGATTCTATGACTCTAAGGTTAGCTATACCTAAAACATTTGTTATAGATTCCACCAATTCTTTAAAACCTCCAGGTATGTAAGTTGTACAACTATTTCAAACAGTTTGTTTCAGTTATATGTACTATCCTCCTGGCTCGTGCAAAAAATCTCATAGGTCAGGTAGTATTCACAACTATAGATGCCAGTGAGCTTTCACATTCTGGTGTCCACTCGTGAGAAGTCAAATTTCAATTGTTCTGATAAATCACAGTGTAGAGCAGGATTTCTCTTTTTAGGCATGAGTTTTTCCATTGGAAAAGCTTCCCATGTCTTGAACGGTATTGGTACAATTTTCAGCTCGGATAGTGCTGAGCTAAATTTACTTCTTGACGAGCTTGCTTCTTACTAATACCTATATTCTCCTCTCTGATTCAGCTTTCAGTCACGTTTGTGACCAAAAATTTCGATTGCATCCACTCTGTGAACCTGGGTGTCTACCTGTATAGATCAATATGTTTTCCTCATAATATTCTGTTGAAATGCTTGTGAAAAATAGGATAATTAAGGATTGTAGGAATTGGGACAAATAACGATAGAAAACTGTAAAGGAAATGTAAAACAATGTGAAAAGCTCAGTAGTTTGTATGGTATCGTGTGGGTTGTGCTGATCTGCATTTGGGTTTGAACAGTTGGTGTTTAACCAAGACTACAGGAATTATTGTACCAGCATATTTCCACAAGGAATTTTTATTATATGCAGAACATATGCCAGGTTAAAAAAAAAAAAATATTTTTTTTTTCTGTCGCCACAGATAGGGCAGTGAACTAGAGTCCTATAGCATAAAAAAAAAAATATAATTTTCTATTTTCTTGTTATTTCTGGCTTGTTGGTCTTGTGTATTAT
>VYZM01006447.1:0-23254 GCA_013398915.1 Dromas ardeola | reverse complement strand
GGACCTGATCACCTGGTTTTCCTATACATGCCATGTGATGGCCCCCAAGACGATCTGCTCCATAACATTCCCTGGCACCAAAGTCAGACTGACAGGCCTGGAGTTCCCTAGATCCTCCTTCTGGCCTTTCTTGTGGATAGGCATCGCATTTGCTAACCTTCAGTCAACTGGGTCCTTCCTGGTCAGCCAGGACTGCTGGTAAATGATGGAAAGTGGCTTGGTGAGCACTTCTGCTATCCTCAGTTTCCTTGGGTGGATCCCGTCCGGCTCCATAGACTTGTATGTGTTTAAGTGGTGTAGCAGGTTGCTAACCATTTCCCCTTGGATTATGAGGGCTTCATTCTGCTCCCCATCTCTGTTTTCAGCTCAGGGGGCTGTGTCCTGCCTGTGCTGACCCACACAACTGTCTTTTTTTTTTTTTTCCTGAGTTCCAGCCAAAGCTCTCTGTTCAGCCAGGTCTGTCTTCTTCCCTGCTGGCTCAACTTTCAACACGTAAGGACCGGCTGCTACTGCACATTTAAGATTTCCTTCTTGAAGAATGTCCAGCCTTCCTGGACTCCTTTGCCCTTCAGGACTGCCTCCCAAGGGACTCTGTCAACCAGGCTCCTAAACAGGCTAAATTCTGCCTTCCAGAAGTCCAAGGTATCAGTTCTGCTAGCCCCCTTCCTTACTTCTCTGAGAATTGAAAGGTCTATTATTTCATTATTGCTATGCCCAAGACAGCCTCCAATCATCCAAGTTCCCCACTTAGGACTGGTAACTGCTTGATTTTATAGACAGTATAGACTCTGTGTGCTGTTATGTTTCCCTGTTCTGTGATGTGGCCATCAACAACACCTGGTTGGCAAGTGCCTAGCATCTTCAAGGCAGGTAAGGAAGGGAATAATCAGCCTGGTGTCCAGGAATCTTGAGGCCAGCAGGGAGGAGAAGAAGAAATAATAAAGCATAAAATTTGTTCCTTCCAAAATTTATGTAGAAAAGACTGGAAGGAAAGGATTATGTCTGAAGAAGGTCTGCAGACTTTGCAATTTTAGCAGTTATTTAACAATGTTGTGTACTTTATCCTGTCTCTGACTCCTGCTAAGAAGATGTGCATTTGATTTTTTCCTATTAGACTCATGAACAGTATAGGAAAGATGTCAAATTTACAAAGATAAAATTCATTTAGTTGGGTACACAATCATTCATCTTAATTATGTCTGACATTTTCACCATTATATAATCAGTTTCCCAGAAGAAGAGAAACTCATATTCTGTCTCCTTTAGGAATCCTTCATTGAAGGAGACTAGTTATTTCAGTCCTCTGAGGAAGCTAATAGTGTAGTCAAAGCATTATGAAAAATAAAGGATAATGGCTTGTATTCATCAAGAATGGGGAAATACCACACTGTCATGCCTGATAACCATAACTCCTAACACTGCTTTCTTCAAGGGTAGTAAACTATAGCACTAAAGATTTTGAAGCAGGAAATGTATAAACTTTTAACGAAAGACAATTTTTTATAGCTTTTCTACATTCACTGAAATCAATGAGAGTTTGTCTCACTGTCCTCCTCATATAGGGGAGCTATGTTAGGTATTTTTCTACTTCCTGCGAAGGATATTTTGTTTATTTTATGCAAATATGAAGAGATAATGAAACCACTAGAAGAATATACTTTATACTCGAAGCGTCTCGATCATCTGCATAGAATACTAGTTGTAACCAAAATAAGACACATTACCATAGACATAATATATAATTAAATACATTTATACTTTGATAAACAAATAAAGAAGTAAAAATAAAACCATTATTATTAGAATCAGCATTAACGTAGAACTGTCACACTATAGTACTTACACAATAAATATTTCACTATTCACAAAAGATTACGTAAAACTGGTAACTCAGATGTCATCTCAGATAAGACACTAAAGATGATCTATCTCTGTCTTTCAAATGGTCTTTTCCCCTCAAAGAATACAGCTAATAATACAGGACAATTTAAGAATTTAATTTTAAAATTCCTCAATTTTTAGAGGTTAGAAGTTCAAAAGAAAATTTGAATCTTAGTAAATACCTAGTAAAAAATCTTAGTAAATAAAGTCTCTGTAAAAGTAACATGTCCCTCAGAACTGTTTCAACAAAAACAACATTCAAAAGAGTTGCAGGGTTAGGGAATAAAAAGGCTACCTTTATGTACTGTCCTCAGGTCAGAGATCATTGCTGAATGCATATCTTACATAGACTATCCCAAACTACAACTCAAACTACAAGAAAAATACCTCCTGCCTTAATCTTTCCTTGTTTTCTGCAGAATGAAAAGTTTCTTTTAATTAAATTACTCAGGAAGGTAAGTGTAAATGACCCACAAAAAATTTTGATTGTTAAAAGATTGAGTGATTCTGAAATGACAAGAAGTTGAAGCTGAATATGCCTCCATATGCCATGAGTAGAACAACCATTTTTCTTTCTGTCCTTTCTCTTTATCTGTATGCTCTATGAGGCAAAGACTTTCTTTTGACATGTAGACAAAATAACGCTTCATAGTTTGGTTTGAGGAAAAACGTTTGTAGCAGTATTGAGAATGATGATGATGTAGATAAGACAGAGGCTCTGAACAAATTCAATGCCCAAATATAGGCAATTGTCATCGGAGAATTGGGCTACATTTCAGTAACAATGCTGGCACGGTAGTTGCCAGCAAGCTCGTAACTGCTTCATTACCCATGCTTGACCTCTTGCGATGAATATGCTGAACCACTGTCAGATGACAGATTCAGATGGCAAGGGAACAAGCAAAATAATTACTTTCCTGAATTAAATTTTTCATCAGAATTGTAATTAAAAATAAAAATAAAAAATGCCACTGGGGGTTGAAAAAGCCCAAACTAAGTGCCAAATTCTGATCTACTGTCAATTGAGTTGCTCTGGCTTCATAGTGAGCTGAAATGTGATTTTTTCCTCAGGCATATAGAAATATATTTTACTTTCTTCACATATGATCATTCCAGTCAATAGCTCTATTGTGATGTTCAAAACATTATTTCTAAAGATAGTATTACATAATGAATACTTACCTGCTTGTTTTTTTCCAAGTCAAAATAGTGTTTCATTCAAGAAGTACCAAAACATTTAATTATCTTTAAATACATTTTACATTTTCATGTTTGTTTTTTTTTTAAATTTCTTTTTCCTTTTTAAAATGGCCCAACTTACAAAAGAGATATATTTTAAATGCTTCCCAAATTAAATGAGATGTTTCCTGATGATTAAAAGAATTTACATTGAACTGAAATAATCTTTTCATATTTTTGCTTTCTAGAAGTAGGTACCTTGGTTTACTTATTTCAGTTGACTATTAAACTGAAAACATCTACTGCACTCTTTTGCAGTTGTCACTTAGTACTTCAATGGCTAATGAGCAAGCTATCAGGAAATATATCTTTCCCTTAAGCTGTTCAAGAAAATAAATAAATAAAAAAAAAACCCCAAACAAAAAACAACAACCAACCAACCAAAAAAACCTACCAACCAACCAAAAAATACAAACAAAGAAAACGCCAAAAAACAAAAAACAAACCCAGATGAGCATGTAACATATAATCAGACAATTTGTTTTAAGAATTTGTCTGGTTGTGACATGGTAACTTTTGGAAGCTATGGACAGGCAAGATTGATTTTTTTTAAGACAAATCACTAAAGCTGAAATTTGCAGTAGTTGCATCTAAACTGTGGAAATCTGGAATATTACAGAGCTAAATTGAAGAATGTTCTGTAACCATGTCCTGACCCTACATTTGAAATGGGTTTGGACATGCATAAACTCCATTTCATCTTTTTCTTCTACATGGGCAAACCTAGGTTCCTACGAAAGGAAAAGTCTGACAGAAAGACAGTTCTGATACATCCAGCTTAATCTCCAAACTAAATGCCCACACAAGTAGTATCCAGACGCAAACAGTTGTGCACACTCAGTCACTCCAGGTTAACATAGCCTTGGGAAAATGGGATAAGTAGGGATCTATAGTAAATTTTGTCTTTCTTTCCTAACAGTACATGGATTCTGGAAAACTGCTTTAAGTTAGATGACTTCAGGGGGACTAAAGCTAAGTGGAATGAATGGTATGTAGATGCTCGGTTTGTAGCTACCTCAAGATACAGGAAGTCAATTCCCCTCTTCATTAATTTAAGCTTTAATTTCCTATCCCATCTTTATATTGTCCTTCCTCTTTATACTATCGTCTCTGAGACAAAGTGCATCTTATTGTATATTAGCACAGTACATGGAAGAATATCAAGAATCAATCTTGATAAGGACCTTGGTGCACAACAGTAGTAAGAGTGATTAACTAAATGTAAGCTTGAATGTTAGCAGAGGTTAGCTTTTGAATTACCAAATAGCCCACCAAAAGGTACATGTTCAAAATACAGGTTTGGTTTAACAAGAAGTTCTATAACACACCAGACTGCTGAATTCTTGTTCTGTCAACTTTTTAAATACTGAACCTGCCAAGATTTAATTACATGTATAGGTTAACACTTCCTGGAGACACTGTGACTCTTTCTAATGAATCAGAGGACACTCAGCATATGCTACCATGTGTGTCAAGCGTGGTTCCTTTTTTGTCCTTCTCCTTCTTCCTTGTAGAGTACAGAATAACTTGGCTTTGCTCTTTACAAGACTAGAGCAAAATGATCCAGAGCAATCATCTGTGTTTGATTAGAGAGGAAAATGTGTATTTGCAAAACCACTAGTGGTGATTCATTTACATTTAGATTACTAATACCTTGCATATTGCAAGCTATTAGAAATGTGAAACAGATAAAACATTTGAGAAACTATTCTCAACTAGAAAGTGTAATGAAATCTTAAATGTAAGTTTGGTTCTGTCTGGTCAGAGGTTCAAATTATGCTTCTGCACTGAAGGCTCCATTAAGGTTCCACTTCACCTAATAATCTCACGTTATGTATTAAGCTTTGTTTAGTTGTAGATCTTTTGCAGCTTGCTTGCTTCAGAGTTAGTCTTCTAATTTATTAGAGTTAAGAATATTTCTTTCTTTATATGGAGGAAATGTACTATACAAACAAAAATGCAGCTCCTCTGAGAAAAGGTTTGATGAGACATGAAATGACTTACAGGTCTGTAAAAGTAATGTGTACTAGGTACATTAGTAGATGAAGAAGATGTAGTTGTTATGTGCATAAATATAGAATACTGGAAGAAATCAGTATGGCTTTTGGAAAATGAAGTCTTGCCTTGCTTATCCTGTCAAGCAGTCAACAAGCTTGACACTAGGGTCAATCCCATTGAAATATATTGTTAGATTATCAAAAGGCTTTTGACAAGGAAAGAATGTAAGAAAACCTTTAGCAGGCATTAGCTGAGAATGAAGTTCCCTGCATGGTTACAAGATAGAAAATAGAACGTATGGATATAAGATCAATTTTCATATTGGAGAGAGTTCACAGGGGAAGTCCAAAACAATCTGTGCAAGATATGCTGTTTTCACCTTTGGCAACAGTGAAAAGACAATTTTTCTGATGATACTGTGTTGTTCATGGAACTAAGTACAAGGACTGTCTGTGAAAAGTCATGAAAAGTCTTTACAATACTGATGGGCAACACATTCATTAATAAGTGAAACTCATTAAAAAAAATGTAAAACAATAAACATAAATAAATAAGCATATCACTTTACATACAAAATGATGTGTTCTGAGTTGATCAATCTGAGTCAACTTGAGATCTGGGGGTCAAGAGAAATTGTTCTATATGAACATTTGTTCAGTATTTAGTAGCAAACAATTGCAATGTTAAAAATTATTTGAAAGTAATAGAGAACTATTATACCACAGTATAAAGAATTAGATCACTATATGAATGTACATGCTGGATTCTTAAATGTCAAAAGAGGTGTATTAGAATGGAAAGTTTCGGAAAAGGGAAATACGGGAAATGTATGAAATTACTTGTGTGAGGAATGACTAAGCCACAACTAAATAAACTTGGAGTCTTCATTATGAAGAAGATATGAGTAAAGGAAGACTTAAGGTTTATAGGATCAAGAAGGGCATGGGAAATATGGGCAAGGGGGCAAGAAGTGTAGGGATTGATTTTCCATTCCTTTTTCCAACATAAGATTGAAGAGACATCAGATGAATCCAGGAGGAGACATGTCCGAAAAAGGTTTTTCTTCTAGTTTAGACTGGCACAGAAATTTCAACACGTACCTGTATGTGTCCTAATTCAGAGGAAATGGTTCAATAGTTCAATAGTTCTGTCGTCAATACAGACTTCAACAGCCATCAATCAGACCCATGGAATGACAAAGTAATTGTGTCCACCGTAATGCTTATAGATTAATTTTTTGATTTTGAATTTTTTTTTATGGAAGTAACTTCTTTTTTATCAAGGTAAGGACCGCTGGATTTTTTGTGTCATTACTAGTATTTTTCTTAGTTTTTCTTTTGTTTCCAAGTAGATGGTTTCAATTCAGACATCAAATATACCGATGATCTACATATGTTGGTCTCCTGCTTTACATGTATAACACATTAATGTAGCACAATTTGTTAGGATCTGCAGATACTCCTGTACTAACAGTAGCAATATTAATGAAAATAAAAATACTAGTAATATGTTAAGATCATGCTTATTTTATTTCTTCCTCTTCTGCTTTACCTCAATACCTCTCTGCACATAAACTTTCATTTTTAGGAACTACAAAATAGCTTTATTAATTGCTATAGTGCCACAGTATTGTGCAGAAACTCCTTAGTTTACAGACAAATAATTCCATTCTGATTTGAAAAAGGTAATCTGGAGATTCTTGAATTTAATGCCCTCTCCTGACACTGTCTATATGCATAATTTTGGTCTAAATTGAATTGCCACAGCTAGCTACCTAATTGTTCTCCAAGGGAGAAGTGCTGGTCTTCAAAACCTTGATCAAAAATATAATAAAAGGAAATAAACAGATTATGTAGCTCTAACTATGCTACTTAATCTCTTTAATTACTTTAAATCAGTTCATGAGATATGTCAGACTAACAAAAGATGATTTCAATTGAATTTGCTATACTTTCCCTAATGCAATGAGAACATATAAGAACAAAAAAAGGAAAACAAAGCCCCTCCACATGCACAGTTTTAGAAATCTCAGATTTTTTGGAAGAGTCCATAAATGTTCATACAGAGGCTGCTTTTGCAAAGAAAAAGCAACACTGGTTGTTGGTGACTTTTTTCCACTTCTTCTTACTCTTTTAAAATTGCTTTCTTGCTGGTGAGTCATTTTGGAGACAGCATGATGAAATGGACTGTGAATTAGCTGCAGAATAAGTATTCTCAACTTTTCTATGTCACTGACTGCTTTGAGCCAGTAACTGAAGATCCTGGGTCCAGATTCTGGTCTTGTGCACACCATGCAAAGTTATGAAAAATTTTGTTCTATGAACTCAACAAATATCTAACCCTTGCTGCCTTAGCTTTTCTTTTGATAAAATAACAATGATAATATTTATTTACCAGCCTCCAAGAGTATTGTAAGAAATAATCCATTAATATTTTTATTGTGCCTTGGTGTTACTTATTATTCACAGAGGATTTTTGGAATACTATATCTCAACACCTGCACTGTGAAACCTCAGTATAATCAATGAAGTAAGACTAGAAAGTAATTGAAGGGTATAAACATGACAGTAGAAAAGATAAGAGATTGTTTAGGGTTAAGCTGAATAATCTTGAACAAAGAAAAGAGTAGACTGACTATAAGGAAACATCCCAGAAGACAAGGCACTCTTTTGGACTGTAAAATAGTCTATCTGGCCAGGTGGCACGCATCCTATATTTGAGCTTTGAAATTCTTAAATTGAGCAAAACACTACTAATATACATTTTAAAAAAGAAACCAGTAACAGCGGAAAGATGGAGAAGATAGTTAGAGGTCAGAAAACTGTACTTGGTTAGTGCCAATCCTGATATAACCCAAATGCAAATCATCCGTAAAAGAGAGTACAATAAAAAGGATACATGGGAGAGGAACATCAGCTGTTAACTTAATGTGTCAGTACTCACTCTACCAATGCAAAACCATGCAAAAACTCAGAAAGTCTTGACCTCAATTGTTCCATCATAATTCCATATTTTAGCACATTCCATAATTTGGGCAACACTGAAGCCAATATGGAAAAAAAAAAAAAATTCATTGGTTTTAGAGGGTCTTGCATTCTTTATGTGTTGTATGAACAGCAAAACGTGCCTGCACTTCATTTCTGTTGATTTCAGTGGTCTGACTTTTCCCCCTGTACTCAGCACTGGTGAGGCCCCACATCAAGTACTGTGTCCAGTTTTGGGCCCTACACTACAAGAAAGACATTGAGGTGCTGGAGTGGGTCCAGAGAAGGGAAATGAAGCTGGTGAGGGGTCTGGAGAACAAGTTTTCTGAGTCTGCTGGGCGGCTGAGGCTGCTGAGGCGGCTGAGGCAGCTGAGGTTGTTTAGCTAGGGGAAAAGGAGGCTGAGGGGAGACCTTATAGCTCTCTACAACTACCTGAAAGGAGGCTATAGAGAGGTGGAGGTCAGTCTCTTCTCCCAAGTAACAAGCGATAGGACAAAAGGAAATGGCCTCAAGTTGCGCCAGGGGAGGTTAACATTGGATATTAGGTAAACTTTTTACACGGAAAGGGTTATTAAGCATTGGAACAGGCTTCCCAGGGAAGTGGTCGAGTCACCATCCCCGGAGGTATATAAAAGACGGGTAGATGTAGGGCTTAGCGATATGGTTTAGTGGTGGTTTTTGTCAGTGTTAGGTTGATGGTTCGAATAGATGATCTGAAAGGTCGCTTCCAACCATAGCAATTCTGTGATTCTGTGATTCTATGACTTTTCATTTAGAAGTTAACTGCCCATCATCATTTAAATCCATTTATCATTACCATTTAAATCATGTTAAAATAATCCTGCTGACTGGGTATTTAGACATTATTTAGTACAAGTCCCCTGTGATACAGTAATTAGGAGTGGGAGTGTGAATTCTATTTTTAGTGTACATTTTCTATATGAGTCACTTCACTTTGTGTCACAATCTCTGTATGTATAAAATAGCATTAACGAATTTTACCTGCCATTGTGGAGGTCAAAAGATAAGAATTCCACATTACCCACCATAAATTCCTTAAAATATATTACATTGTTTAATAATATGTCAAAATTCCTTTTTTCTTTCACCTGAATTAAAGAAAGAGGAAAAACCCAACCAAATCTTTTGACTATTTTAATCATTAGAAATCTTTTAATTGAATTGGGCTGATTCTGCCTACTACAAACCATATCTAAATCCAAATGACAAGTAATAGGCAAATTATAACATTGGGCAATGTAGTAAGGAGACCATGAGTTATTTCACGAAGAGGAAGTGGTGAATATGGTGATAATTTGGAGAACAGCCAGATCTCGTGTTTCAAATTACTTATTAGGCACAAAATGTTCCTTGCTTAACTCAGTCTTTTGTTAGAATTGTGTAATCCAGTGCTGGATTTTTTAATCTGTGACCAGAAACAGGATAATATTATAGAATTTTGTCCTGGTTTGAGGTAAAACAGAACCAATTTTCTCATTTGTAATTTTACTTTTTATCTGGGCCTCTTCTAACTGACTAAAGTCTGAAATTAACAGCATATTGTTCAGAAACTGTTCACTCTCAGAGTGATAAGACCTGATTATACCAAGGAATGGTATGCACAGAGGCTCTTGCTTATACTTATTGCTATAACAACCAAGGTCAGCTAACTTCGCTATTTGCCCTGTTAGAGGGTTGGATGCGGAGAAGCGTAGAGGGGTCACACCTAGAGGGAGGAGCGGACAGTACAGGTGACCCCAAACTGACCAACAGGGTATTCCATCCCATATGCATCATGCTCAGGATAAGAGTTAAGGGACAAGGGGGCTCGGGCTCGCGTTTTCTTCAACGGCCGACGTCTGAGGAGGACCCTGTCTGTTCGTCTGCCTTCGATCGCGATCCGAGCACTCCTGACTCTAGTTCCGGAATTCAGCTCCTGTCCGTCGCTGACTCCAGTCTGGGACTATCCCTGTGTCTGCTGGTGACGCGATCGTCATCCTGGGAGCTGGATACGGTTTTGTATATATTGTATATTTTTTTTTTTTTTAATTACTATTTTCTTATTTTCTTATTTATTATTATTTTCATTAAAGTAGTTTAGTTCTTTTTCTAAACTCGTAAATCTCCTTATCTCTTCCTCTCCTCTCTGAGGAGAGAGGGGGGGGAGGGCCATCTGTCATTCTGATTGGCCAATCCGGCCAAAACCACGACAAATTTATAACTTAAAATATGTACAAATCAATCACATTTTTATTTGTGTGTATCATTTAATTTACAAAAGAGGAGCAATGATACTATTTTTTTAATTATACAGATCTTAAAGAGGATCAATATGAAAGATATTTGAATATTTGAATTAAAAACTTTTAAAAAAGAAGTATATAGATCACTATAGAACCATATTAATTACAAATATAAATACATTGAAATATATAATATGACCTATGAATATTTTATACTTTTATAGGAGCAAATGCAACAAATTTGATAAAATCTAAAGATTGTTCTATGCAGCTTGAACTTTCATTGAAATGTTCAATTGTGTTCATGATCTACTTTCAAAGCAAATGTAAGGATGTTTTAAAAAGAGATAAAACCAAGAGGGATTATATTAAATAAGGTACTGATTCTGCAAATTGTTGTCTATGATCAAAAGCTTAGGACCTTAATGTTACTAATGAAAAAATACAGAACAAAAAGAACAAGATAGATTTTTTTATTTGAGGAAACTCCACTATGCTTGAGAAAAATACAAGTCATAATACATTCATACATTTAAATATGCAAATATTATTAACAAATAATTTAGCAATTTATATTTTATATAATAATATTTTTTTATATATATATAATTTATTTATTTATAATTTATATAATTTAGCAATAATATGTTAAATTTTTCACCGTTAGTTAAAGTGTGAATATGCCTATCTTTTTCTTTGACACTTGTGTGCCTAGCAGAGTTGGTGCTGCAGTAATTCCACTTAACTCGGTTTTTGTGATGGACTATGAATGAACTTTTCCCCCTATTTTTAAGGAATGGACTGAATCAAGTAGAAAGAGATGGTTCCTGGAAACATGAAAATGAGCGAACTTTAAAATCCTCCAGCAGTGTTAGACTGTGAAAATTTTCATTACTTTGGTGAGTTGTGAAAGATTCAGTAGTATGAATGAAGTCAAGAGAAAATATTTACCAGTGCAAGGGTCTTACGGTCTAGCCCAGGAACATTCAACTGGCAGACAATGGGAAATGTAAATGCTACACTTCAGTCCCCGAATTAATGTGAATGAAAAACACTGTATGACAAAGCAGGTTGGTGCTTGCTTGAAAGAAGGTAATACGGTCAATCATATAAACACAGGCATTCTGTTAGTAGACGGTATTGTGTTTTGGTCTACTGTATGATCTGTACTGTAATCAAAACAGTATTTATTAAAATCAGCAGAAACAGTATACAAGGACAGGAGAAAAAGAATTCTTAACTAGTGATCAGCGGTGTGTACTTACTGGCCACTACGCCGACTTTAGCTTACTATCATTCTTATAACCGATTTTGTAATACTGGAAATGCAAGAGCATAGAATGAGGTTTTGCATATATGGAGTTTATTCAAACAAATATTTCTTTCTGTTATGGGGATTTTGTGCATTAAAAAAAGCAACAGTAGTCTCACTTGTAATTTGTAGTGATAGCTTAGATTTTAAAGAATAGTTTCCTATCTGGACTGGAAACCTGTGAGACAAGTTTTAGCTTAGAGGGGAATTTTCTCTGTAAGAATAAACCTTTGAAAAGAGGGTTTCAGTGAAGAATGCTGATATTACTTTTATCTATAAAGCTCAGGAGAAGGAACAAGAAATTGAGATTTTTATTTTCTGCCAGACTTTTTTTTTTTTTTAAACATTGGAGGTTGTTCAAAATCCTTTTTCTTTTCTTTGGACTGCTACACAGGCAGTGGGGAGACAGCTATGATGAGATGCTTAAAACTCCTACTGGGAGATGTAGTAATGATGATACAGCTTTATCCCTCAGTTAGCTATCTGCTTGTAAACAACCAGGTGTGGGACTGAAAATAAATGATGAGCTGGAGAAAAGATGGCTCAGGATTCAGTCAGAGCATTAAGTTTTCTGGAACTACCTAGGAGGGATAGACTGATACAAAGCTGTAATTTTGGAAATGTGGTTATGCCTTTAAACTGGAATAGGGACACATACAAGGATATTCAAGTAGGGAAGAAAGGTTAAGAATTCAAAATTTTGACAAATTATATTGTCATTTTTATTCTGTAGTAAAAGATGAGTGCAGGAATAGAGCGCCATGGACGTTTTTCATGACCTTTTTCCCGGGCAAATTCCATGAGTGAATCTATGAGTTTTGAGTCACTTCCACCAAATCTTGAGGACCCACAAATTCAAAAAAATGTCTAAATACTACTTTTGTTCAGAATACACTTTTATAGTTTCAGATTTTACAGTTTTTCATTGAATTGCCACGGCAATTTTTCTTGATCACCTTTACTCAAGAAAAGGAGGTGAAAAAGACTGTGGTAGTACATATACATTTAATCTATATTTGAGTGTTATGTGAGTTATGTATGTTTACACATAAAAATTGGTCAAGCACAGACAGAAAGTAAACTCAACTGCATTTAGTTTCCTAAATATATACCTAAGGTTGTGTACCAAATTTAAATTAATCCCAGCTAAGATTAGGGATTTTACTTAAATGTCTAAGTGAAGCAACTAAATTTAGGAGAGTTGAATTCAGGTTGTGCATTTGTTAATTATGAGGATATATAACTTTTCGAATAATACTATTCAGCTAGGGAAAGGACAAACAATTTTGTCTTTACATGAAAAACCAAACTTTTCTGTATTAATTTTATGGGAAGAATTGTGGGGTAGTTCTGTAGATAACAGTCATTTTTGTGGCGATGAATAGGATGGCCAAGTTTGTCCTTCCAGTTCCATTTGTACTGAGTCAGTCATTTGAGTCAGTCCATTTGTACTGAGTAACTTTATTGTAACAAAGTGAGGCTCCTCACTGCTAAAGCTTTACCTTCTGTTACCCCTCCAAAGTTTGAAAACACAGCTTTTGACATTAAAGTATTTTTCATGCTGTGATTTGGCAGTTGATAGACTAGACTGACCTTGATCAGTAAAGCAGAGCATTATTGGTTCAAAAAATAGAGGATGAAACGGAAAGAAAAAATATATATTTTCACGGTTGAGATAAACCTTATAATTTTTTTCTACATATCTAAGTGTTTTTCACTTCCTAAGGCCATTACACTTTATCTGGATTAGTCTTTGAAGATAGTCTTTGTCTGTTTCTCTACCTTGTTGAAGTTTGGGGTAAGTTTTGTATGTAACTGTATGGTAACTAATAGCTTTACTTTATGTAGAGATATAAAATCCTATCAAATAAATAAATGAATATTTAAAGTTTTCCTCACACAAACGTCTTTTGAAACTACAAATATAGCACTAATGCATTCACAAATCCTACTATTCTAGTGCATTAATTTGGCTTATAAAAGGGCTTTAAGAAAACAATGAGAAACAGTAGACTTTAAGCTTCTGTGGGGTTGCTTTAATATATGTGAGAGGCCAGTCCCATAAAATATGCTCCATCATCCAAGGGTTTCAACAGAAGTCCATTCACTTTTAAGCTTTGTTTAGTCAATAAAAAAAGTATTGATTAAAAGATGGATTTCATTTTTTGTGGAGCAACACAGTATTGGATAATAACAAGTTCCTGCTGTAAGATTCTGATGATGATATCACTTTATGTTTAAACTGAATTTTCTTGACACAGGCTGCTTTAAAGTCTGTGTAATTTTAAATCTATATAATTGTAACAATAAGCTGTTGGATATAAATATGTATCCGAACACAATCATGGTAAAGTAAATTGTTTTACCATCACTGACCCATGGACAAATACCAATGAGCTCAATGATCTGTAAATCAATATTGGCTTTATAATCATTAGATGATAGCATTTTACAGATACTGTGTTGAGCACTAGACTGTGGTACTTCCTCAATGGCAGTAACGGCTTATACTTAAAGATTATAGAGATAGCTCCCATTTAAAATTGAGCATAGTTGTACTTTGGTACATCGTAGACAGAAGGTAAGTTTTGTGTTACTGAAAAAAATAAAATTTATACAGCCATGAGAGTCAGTATGGTGGCTGTAATCTGCTTATAAAATAATATGCTGGCAAATACAGCTAAATTCATTAACTAAATAACACTTGTAAATGCATTAGAAGTATTCTGTATAGTAGTAGAGTTTAGTGGGAAAACTATATTGCACCGTTTTAATATTGATTGCTCAATATTTCACTTATCCAAACAAGATTGNGTTTTTGGCAAAAAATCCCTTCCCCTTTTTATTTTTTTTTTTTTTTTTTTTTTTTTTTTTTTAACAACAGATGGGTTCAGTGGCTGTGTAACCTTGATCAGGAAGAAATAAAAAATATGTGGGCGTCGTGCAATATCAGTAGATTTTGGTACAACAGAAACTTGTATATGAGTTTCAAGACTGGACACAGATACTTTTTTTAATGAACATGTCTTATTTAGTGCAAGCCTCAGTATTCCATACGTTATTCAGAAATAATGAAAGATTGTCCTGGGTCTTTAATATTCAAGGAAATGTAAGGGCACAAAGCAGCACTCTGCGGAATGAGGACCAACATTTGCTTTTGTTTAAATTCCTTTATGTCCTTGGAAGTCATAGAAACTAAAGCTGGAGATAACCAGCAGAGGCCATCTACTCCAGTCCTCATAATTCAGAAAAGGAGCAACTGTTCCTTGGATCATAAGAATGGGAGGGAACAAGATGACAGACATTGAATTTTACCTTTGGATCCAACACAGAATAGACAATCATTATGAAGGTTCTCATAGCTACTCGGTATATTGCAGACCATAAAATGCTGCCTGTGATCCTTTAGCAACATTAACAACTATAGTACAAATCCAACTGCAAAATGCCAGAAAGATGTGAAAGAATCCTGAGCAGTCTTGGTCTTAAAGCACACCTTGTCCAGCAATACACAATACATCAAAACAGTCTGTTGTACCCTGTCAGTCTTGCCTGGGAGGCAAAAATTTACCCATTTACCCCAGATGAATGATACATTTTAACGTGAGTATATCAGTTGGAGACAATGAAAGACTTTAGAAAGGTAAATGCTATGGCAAATACTCATACACCTGTCCGTACGTTCTTTCTTTAGATGTCAGAGAAAGTTGAAAGACACAGGAAAAACTGTGGAGGGGAAATAAAGTCTTTTCTGACCTCCATACATGATTAATAAAAATCCCAAATCATGGCTTAGCACAATGTAAGTATGGCTCAAACCAACAGATTCCTTTGATGATACTGATATATTGGATACCTTAATTTCTAATCCAAAGAATTCTCCTTTTTTTTTTTTTTTTAATGTAGTTTCTTGCCTAAGCTTGTTAAACTCCATTTTAAATTAACGTAGGTTGTTTGCTTGTACTGATCAGTCTGGAAGATTGTTCCAGAACTTAGTTGTTTCTTTGTTTTGTTTTGTTATGTTTTGTTTTGTTTTGTTTTTGTTAGACAACTATTTTCGGTCTGCATTTTCTTACAGCCATCTGCTTGATCTTATAAGAGTATTAATATTTAATCCTTTAATTTAAATAGTTCCTTTTCATCTGTATATATATATCACAGAATCACAGAATGGTTGGTGCTGGAAGGGACCTCTGGAGATCGTCTTGATGAACGCCTCTGCTTAAGCAGTGCCACCTAGAGCAGGTTACCCAGAACCAGGTCCAGCGGGCTTTTGAATATCACCAACCTCTCCGGGCAGCCTGTTCCAGTCCTTAGTCACCCTCACAGTAAAAAAGTGTTTCCTTATGCTCAGACAGCACCTCCTATGTTTCACTTTATGCCCATTGCCTCTCTTCCTGTCCCTGGACACCACTGAAAAGAGCCTGGCCCCATCTTTTTACTTCCTCCCTTTAGATATTTATACCCGTTGATAAGATCCTCCCTGAGCCTTCTCTTCTCTAGTAAGAAAGATATATACCCGGCCTGTCATTGTAGAGATGATTTACCCCATCTCAGTGTTTGTTTGTTGCACTAAACAAGCAAAGATATTTTAACATCTCTTCTGAAAAGAAATAGACTATTTACTGTATCTTCCCAGTAGATCTTCACGCATGTTCCATGAACCTAGATTATCAAACTTCTACAAGGTATTTCAGGAGAGGGCTGATTGATCTTGGAGTGTTTTTAATAAAACTTTGTCTTTATTCAAAAGCACTGGCTATAAATTCCTGCCTGATATTTCTCTAATCTGTTCTCAAAAAGCATCCCATCCTAGTGATTCCTCACGCAGCCTTCTCCACGGGTTACCAGTCTTTCCAGTCAGTGACTGGAAGTTCTAACTAAAACCTTCTATAAGGCAAATTAAATTACCCTTTACCTTACCCACAGGGGTCATACTGAGCCATCCCTTACCCTTGTCCAGGCCAGTGTGATTTATACTTGCTTGCAAGCTTGTGTCACTACATAGGCAGTTCAGCAGTTAACACGCACTACTAACCAATATAGAAACTTTAAACCTAGAGAAATTGTTATTTCTTTATTAATCGATCCTATCTTTGAACAATGGTCCCTCTACTTGCAATATCGAGCCAAAATGCTAATAGACTGAAGAAATACCTGCAGCTCACCTCTTTTAATGATATATTTATTTCAGTAGGGATGTGTGCATTACATTATGAAAATAACAGCAGCAGGAAAACTTTACTCTTATTCTTTCGTGTTTGGCCACTCCAGCTTATGGGTTGGAATGCTTCTTTGCTTTTTAACTCCACAAAATGGAAACCAAAGCTGAAAATTTTTGAAAGTTTAAATGTTATTTTATTGATGGTATAATATATTTATGATTCTAAGCTGATCAATTGGTCCATTCTAGTAAATAGTAGTGTAAATTTAATATCAGAGGACTGTTTATCTAAGCACACAGAGAAACTGATTTTTTTTTTTAAGGATTTGCAAAAGCATTAATGTGAAAGAGGACAATGTCAGAATAAGTAGTTCAATTACAAATTCAATGTGATTATAATGTTGCAGCATTTTTCCAGATTTTTTCAGTGCTGTGCCAACTGCTGTGTCACCTGCTCCTTTTCCTCATACTATGTACTCCTTACAGAATCAGATTGTCTTTCCAGAATTCCTTATGCAGTCTCCATTTCTTTTGTTAGCTCAGAGCTGAGTCTGTATAGGGACCTGAAACTACCTCGCCCACTTGGGCTGGATTATTTTTTACTTTCTATTGGTTTAGACACAGATCTTGCTTTTAGAGGGAATACATTATGTTGTAGTACTATGCAGTAGAGAGCCAATACATTCTACACTTCACTGTTTAGGATAATATCTCTGGTATATCCTTACAGATGAGAAAATACATAAAATATTTGATTTTCTGAACTACTGGGTTGGAATTTTTTTAGGATAATGGAAACGCTAAGTCTGAAACTTTTAATCTGTGCTGTGATTCATCCATCTTTTCTGTCTTCTTTCTCATTCATATCTTCCTGTTTATACTTTTCCCTTGCTTAAAATAAAATTTTAAAAAGCAGTCTCAATGTTGTGTTGTTATTTCTGATTCAACTCATCTGTTGCTGGTGTTAAATGCACACATTTAAAAAGGCAGTGTTACATTGATGAAGGGAAAGTAGGCACTTAGTCTTCATCTTCATTAGCTAGTTAAGCAGTAAGAGGATTTCGGACAGGGTTGCATCTTAGTCATCTAATTGATCAGTTTTTAGGCTGGTTCCTTATCCACTTTCAGCGTAGGTTGATTTGAACTCTTCCAAAGAAATCTGAGTATGGTTTGGGAGTTAGCTGGGCCCACAGATCATTCCCAAAAGGTAATTTGCATATGGCCATCCTGATCTGGAGGGTAAAGAACTTTAACATCTGTATGCTGTTTCTATGGTCAGAATATAGCCCTGGCACTGTTTATGAGTGTAAATTTATTTTTTTTTCCCGTGACTCAAACTACAGCATACATCTCAAAGTTGCTTCCTGAAAAAGCTGTCCCTATTGTTCCAGGGACACCAAATTTCCTCTCAAAGGTATGTATAATTCCTTCTCCTATTTCACCTCTGAAGCCTCATCACAACCTACTTAATCACACAAATTATAGAGGTACATGAATGTGATTCTCTATCCCAGGTCAAGTCCTTTCACCAACTTAACAATCATTAGAACATTTGCCTGAGGTGTGGGACTCACATATAAAATCATTCTATCTCCTAAGCAGAAAAATTCATATGTCCAAGGAATTCCACCTCCATTCCCACTAGTTGGTTATCAGCTCTCCCCAGAAGAAGAATGTCTTCTGGTTTTTACCAGTATTACTGATTATTTAGTAGAGCAAGTATTGAAATGCAGAATATCTCCATCTCCGTCAGGACTGATACCTTTAAAATGTGGTGTGGAGTCATTCCCTTTCTTTTCCTTGTTTACCCAACAAATTAGTTAGTAAGTAATTAGTTAAATCAGTTTCTTTCTTGAAACCAAAGATTCAGTTTTCATGTAACCTGTGTTATCTGACCCTATCATGACATCTACAATGGTAATAATGGTTATGCCTTGGTGACCCAGTCTCAGGCAACTAAATGTTGTACTACCTATACACCAAACATTACCTCTATCCCAAAATACATACTTTGTCGCAGAAGTAACAGTAGAATAGAAACAGACAGAGGAGAAACTATAAAATTATGTTGGCTTGCTTTTAGGCTAAGCATGGTCACCATCTGGGTAAGAGAGCTAGGATTGACAGTGATAGTAAATATACATTTAGCAACTACTGACCACCGTGTTAGAGGACGACTGTAACAGATTTGAATTGCTCCACAACAGTGCACCTGCCAGTGTCTTTAGTGTTCGTACTCACAGTAAG
Source organism: Dromas ardeola (assembly GCA_013398915.1). Classification (NCBI taxonomy): domain Eukaryota; kingdom Metazoa; phylum Chordata; class Aves; order Charadriiformes; family Dromadidae; genus Dromas; species Dromas ardeola. The sequence continues at coordinate 4,186 of VYZM01006447.1, read as the reverse complement.
GACTAATGGCCATTTGTTATCTTTGGAAAGATGGACTGGTCTTTTGTATAGGACAATGAAGTTGGAACCAGTCTTCTTTTAGCAAGGACAATGAACCATGAAATTGGGCAGAGACAGCAGTGAATCAATGTAGCTCTCACAGAAACAAAAAGCCCAGTACTGGACAGCAAAAATGTTTGTGATTTGTTATTTTTTTAAATCTTCGTTCTTTCTGTTGCCTGCTCTGCCTGTGGGCATTGTTGTCTTTCAAATGTTTTACATGTATTATATCGAAAAGTTTAACAACTTTTATAACTGAAATCTTGACTGATATCTGTGTTATAATTGTTCTGTAACAGAGAAGAAATCAATATGCAAAAAAAATATTATGTTGTTGTTCCCATGAGATCTTGGGCCTCATTCCTATTTGGATAGTTATTTTGCCTTTCATATTTTTCCTCCTCTTGTTTTGTTTATCTCTTTCTGTCCTTATGTTTTCTCCATGCCACTTGTTCTGGAGAAATGTAGCTCCCATGGCTTCCCAATTCCACTCTTTCTGTTTCCTGCAGGAAAATAGAAGGCTAACTGTTTTCCAGAGTCTGGAAACAGAGAAGCCAGATGGCCATTTGAGCAGAGAGAGAGCATCTGATGGCTACCTGCCTATCTGCTAGCTGTAGAAAGTGACTGCAGTGTGCTATACTGGATACTCAGTGGAGCAGAGACAAGAACAGGGCTTTGACACCACAATGAGGAACCAGAAGAGATGCTGAAAAAAACAATAATGGCAGACATTTGTCTGATATGTCCTGTTTCCTCAAATGAAAATAAAAATTCAGCAAAGGTTGATCATTTGTTGAGCCCTGCAGACAGTATGCATTTTGCTTTTGTTTTATTATTAGGTTTGCTACTCATGTTCATCAGTTGGCTTCTTGTATGTCTCTGCTTTTGCTCAGTTGTGGCGTTCTTTGGGCCAATTTAATTTCCAAATGAACCAAAACTAAAAGAAATTACATTCCTACTATTAATCACATTTTTCAGAATGCTACGTCCATATCTAAAGGCGGACAGTAAATAATCGGAGAAGATGAAAACAGGGGACCTCTCTTCAAAGATGAAAGTAGGCTTTGATTGTCTTTCACATTAGAAATAATAATATATACTTAGAAGGAAAATCTATAAAAAAATACTATGTGACTTTACTTCTATGAGAAAATGCCAGTTTTTCCCTGTGCAATTGATATCTAAAGTAAATGTGGTAGGTCTTTTCCATCTTGTTTTTTTTTGTGTTATGCCCACTGTTGCATGAATTTAAAAGATTTTTGCCTTTACTTTCCGACTTATTCCAAGTTTTGTTGTTTAAGTTGTCAGTGTGGTTGATAATGCATACTAAAAGCAATTTTTTTTTGCATACTTTTCCTGATGATTACTGAGACTCCTGAGATCCATAGAGTTAAAACTGGCTTGAATCAGTAGTTTCTGCTTAAGTACAACATTTAAAATATCACTTTTATCCAATTATGAAATATGCTTTGCATATTTTGTGCATAAACAAAACAGTTACACATAACTGAGGAGACAATTTTTATGGACATCTGATCACAATCAAAGGTGGCAAGAAGGAAAGACTTTCTTATTTAACCACAAGAATCAATTCCTCAAGCAATTTTTCTGGAGTTTGTTCATGAAGTATTCCTCCTGGTAGATCCAGAGGAAAACATGAGATAAATTTTGGAAGAAAAATAAACAAAAGAAAACCACGTCATAGGTTCAGCGTGAACAGTGAGAAGACAGTACTGAATTAAGCTAAATTAGATTTACTAGGGTGTCTGACATAAATACAGTTTTGTGTTTATCATTAGTGGAGACAGCATCTGTTTTAACAGAAGATGGTGTATTTTAACACTGCTACATATATATTTGGGAAGCAGCAAATACACACATAGAAAAAAGTTCCATCTTACTGATATGTGTCAGAGTTTCTGTATGTAATATTTAAGAAACCTTTAATATTGCTTAGTGAGCATTATATTATACTCATATTTTGTTGATTGTCTTCCTTGGTAGTTCAGAAACTTCAGCAACACTTACATGAAACTAATTGGGATCCCTGGTGTTGGCAAGATTCACATTTATCGCCAGATGGGAATGCAAAGACAGCTTGTGATGTCCTCAACAGAAGTTCCTGGTGGAGTTGTATGAAATCTGGTGGAACAACTGAGGCCACCTAATATCCAGCTCTGCAAATATGAGACTACTGGGGAAAGAAGGAGATTTTTAGGGGAGAGGAAGAAATACGCAGGGAAAAGGAAAGATTATGTCAAGAGCAGTCTGAAATTTGGCTATTTGGGGTGACTATACACTCACAAACAGCTATTTAAAGTCAGAACAGCTGTATAAATGAAGTGACTTATGACAGACTGGTCTAAATGCATCTTTGCTGCTCATTCTGCTAGTTGTACTTGGAGAGGCCTTCTCTTTAGCACAGATTAAGAGAATTCTTGTGTTTTTATCTCTATGTCTGTAATTAGGAAATTTCTACGTTGCTCATAAAAACTAAGAGCTGGGTAGATTCTCAGCATGGGTACGGTAGGTTGACCTTGGCTGGCTGCCAGGTGTCTGCCAAGCTGCTTTCTCACTCCTGACCCCCCCTCAATATGGGGAGCAAATATGATGGAAAAGCTCATGGGTTAAGATAAGGACATGGAGATCATTCGCCAGTTACTGTCACAGGCAAAACAGACTTGACTTAGGGAAATTAGTTTAATTTATTGACAATTATTTGTAACAGAGTAGGACAGTGAGAAACAAAAACAGAACTGAAATCTCCCTCCTCCCCCCCGCCCCCCACCGTGCTTCTTCCCAGGCTCAGCGTCACTCCTGACTTTTCTACTGCCTGCCCCCGCCCCAGCCTCAACCAGCCCAAAGAGATGGAAAATGGGGTTGCAGTCAGTTCATAATGCTTTATCTCTGCCACTCCTTCCTCGTCACATTCTTTCACTGCGACAGTATGAGGTGCCTCCCACAAAATGCCATCCTTCATTAATTGCTCCAATGTGGGTCCTTCCCATGGGCTGTAATTCTTCAAGAACTGCTCCAGCATGGGTCCCCCATGGGACATGGTTCCTGCCAGAAAATCTCCCCTTGCATGGGCTCCTCTGCATGGGCTGCAGAGAGAGAAATAATGCTTTCAGTAAGCTGTCTTTGAAGAAGGCTGTGTTGATGTTTTTGAGTATTTTTTAATTCTTCTACTTGAAAGGGAAGATTTTTATCTCAGTAATATTTGTTGCACCATATTGCCTTGCAATTATTAATAATTATCAGATTAATGCTTCATGTAGAATGACAGGAAGCATTTCTGCTTTTAGAAATGGGAGGCTTTAGATAATGTATGCTCCCACACCACTATTACTACAGATAGAACCTACTCAGATCTCCCATGACTGTTAAATAGTGAATCTTGAAAGCAAATAGTGAGCTACAAATTGAATGTAATTTAGGACACTGTACTAGTTTTGTCTGGGATAGAGTTAAAGTTCTTTGTAGTAGAATGCTGTGTTTTGGATTTGTGACTAAAACAGTCTTGATAACATTTTTTAGCCATTGCTGATCAGTGCTTGCACAGTGTCAGGGCCTTTTCTGTGTCTCACGTGAACCCTCAAGCAAGCAGGCTGGGGCTGCACAAGAAGTTGGGAGACAACATGTCTGGGACAGGTGACCTCGACTGACCAAAGGGATATCCCATGACATTATATGACATGCTGTGCAATAAAAGCTGGGGAAAAGGAGGAGGAAGTGGTTATGTTCAGAGTTATAGCGGTTGTCTTCCCAAGTAACCATTATGTGTGATGGAGTCTTGCTTTCCTGGAAATGGCTAAATGTCTGCCTGCTGATGGGAAGCAGTGAGTGAATTCCTTATTTTGCCTTGCTTGAGTGTACAGCTTTTGCTTACCCTATTAAACTGTCTTTATCTCAACCCATGAGTTTCTCACTTTTACCCTTCCGATTTTTTTCCCCAATCCCACTGGATGGGAGTGAGTGAGTGGCTGTGTGGTGCTTAGCTGTCACACAACAGACACCAAACCCAATGTACACTTAAATACGTTATCCCAGAGGTGCTACCACCAATGCTGATGGGCTCAGCCTTCGCCAGTGGAGGGTTCATCTTGGAGCCGTCTGGCACTGGGTCTGTCAGACATGGGGGAAGCTT
>VYZM01006446.1:22500-41895 GCA_013398915.1 Dromas ardeola | reverse complement strand
ATGTTATTTTAAATGTATTTTTTTTTCTTTACACTTAAAATTATATTTTTGCTACAGAATTTCAATTATTATTCCTAGCAAAATAATTAGAATTAAATGCCTACAGCCCATCTAATTTAGATATTGCAAAATGTTTACCAAAAAATGGTAATATAACTGCAGAGATAATGAACTACAATACTAAGAGGTGAAATCATCTCTTGGGAGGAAAACTGTATCATGAAATCTTTTATCTCAACGTGTTACTCAAGAAAAGGCTACAGCGGTATTCAGCAGGAGTTTAACTAAAATAATAAATAAAGAAGAATGAAAGCTTATACTTCATTAATGGGAAACTACATCAATCATCTTTGCCCAACAAACGTGTCAGAATCCAATGCAAGACTGAAAATGTACAGGTGAGTCAAATACTGCATTACATATGGAAGCAAAATGCCCTTTCAGGAACACAACACAAACCCAGACTTGAGCAAAACCATGGTTTACCTAAAAGAATTATTTGAGAACAATCAAAGACTAATAATTTTAGAAATACTTAACAGTTCAAGCCCCTGAATCTTTCTGTCAATGAAGAGCAATGAAGTAATGTTTTGTGTGGGCCAAATTTATAAAAATAAGCCAAACACTTTATTAGAAACTGAATTTTCTGCTGATTTTCCCATTTTTGCAGGAGGTTGGAATCAAACTGAAGATGTGCCTGTCATTTATGTTTTGTATAACTGCTTCTTATCCTCTTCCTGTCTTAGAGAAACAATACTGACCAGTATTGAAAGTTGCATGAGAATGGATTTCAGCTCAAACCCTCAAAAGCTTGTTTCAAAGAATCACAGCTAGACCAGGATGAAAGTGGTTATATCCATCTTAAAAGGGGGAAGTGTTAAAGGAGTTCATCCATATACAATGTGCATTTTAAAACAAAGGACAGGGAAAAATTACTGACAATAAAGCTAACCAATGTGTACATGTGATTGAATATTAAGGGATAAAAGTGAGAAGGAAGCAAAATTAGACCAAAAATTTGGGTATTCTAAAGCCAACTGGCTCAAACCGTGTTGCTTTTTTGGGCAGTAGCAAAGCAGTCATCTGTGCCTTTAAAGAAAACACACCAGTAGGTGTGGGGAGAGGAACTAAACTATAAAGAGTTGTCCCACAAAATAATGTAAAATGAAGTTTGTTCAAGTAACAAGTATGCAGGTCCTTCTGCCTTTCAGATTGCTTTTCCAGAGGCCATGGTTTTAATCCTCCCTATTACGTCAAATTTTACTGGAATTATATTTTATTGCTGTCATTAAATTGTAATATGCTTTCTTATGATAGGAAAAAGATAAGTAATGCAAACAAAACTGAAAAGGACAAAGAATAGAAACAGGTGGAGTATGATTATTTCCTGGAACCTGTGAAGTTATTTACATCAGTAAGTAACACCAATTGACTGATCTGGTTTGCAGCCATTTATATTTTCCAGCAAGTATTGCCAATTAGCATGCCAGAAACCAAGGAAACAAGCCTTTAGCCTGACTAGTTTCCAAATTTCTTTTCTCAGTCTTGGTCCTCAGATCCACATGTGCTGATGGTGGGTCAAGAGAGAAGAAAGCAGCTCATGTTAGTGGTGGTGGTAAGACAGTACATTCCTTTTAGTATTGAGAATATGGGTAATTGTGTAATTGTGGCATATCTATGTCCTTCAGGCTGTTCCACATACACGTCACTTAAACTAGTCAAAATTTAGCTGGAAGTGGGCATATCAGTTTTTTTCCTATTCTTTCCTCCATGATACCAAGTGGTGGATAGAGTAAGCAGGCAAAGGATCTGAGGTGGTGTAGAAGGGACATAGCAGTCAAAAAAACAAGGCTGAAGAGGGATCGCCAGAAGCATAGGCATGTGTATAAGGAAGTACTTGTGCAACAGCACTGTGAGGAAATCTCTCATGCCCTTTCTGGGGAATCAGCACACTTGTGTGCCTCTCTGAAATGCCTGTACACTAATGCACACAGCCTGGAAAAAAAACCAGGAGGAATTAGAAGTCTGTGCAGTTACAGGATTAAGACCTCATTGGAATAATGGAGATGTGGTGGGATAGCTCACACAACTGGAGTGCTGCAATGGAGGAAAACAGGCCCCTTAGGAAGGATGGGCTGGGAATGCAAGAAGAGGGAGTTCCCCTATATGTGAGAGACCAGCTGGAATGCATGGAGCTTTGCCTTGTGATGGATGATGAGCCAGCTCAGTCCTGATGGGTTAGGAATTGGTGGGCAGATCAACATGGGACATTCCTAATAGGGAAGGAGTAGTTGACGGAAGAAGCTTCACATTTCCAGACCCTGGTTCTCATGGGGGACTTTCATCGCCCTGACATCTGCTGGGAAGACAATATACCAAGGCAAAAGCAAAATAAAGGCTCCTGGAGTGCATTGACAACAGCTTTCTGACACAGGTGATCCAGGATTCAACAAGGAGAGGTGTTTTGCTGTACCTGATAATCACAAACAAGGAAGAACCGGCCAGGGGTGTGGAAGTCAGAGACAGTCTTGGGCTGCAGTAACCACAGGATGGTGGCATTCAGGTTTCTAAGAGGCTAGAGCAGGACAAAAAGCAGGATCACCACCCTGGACCTCAGGAGAACAGATTTTGGACTGTTCCCTTTGTTCAACAGAGGCAAATGTGAAGTCCTGCACCTAGGGAGGAATAACCTCATGCAATAGTGCCTGTTGGGGCCAAACGGCTGGAAAACAGCTTTGTAGAAAAATACCTGGGGGTCCTGGTGGAAAACAAGTGGAGCATGAGCCAGCAATGTACCCTCAGCACAAAGAAGGCCCATGCTATCCTGGGCTGAATTAAGAGGAGTGTTGCCAGCAAGTCAAGATAGGTGATCCTTCCCGTCTACTCAGCATTGGTGAGGTCACCTCTTGAGTGCTGTGTTGAGTTCTGGGCTCCTCAGTACCAGGGAGGAATGGAGTCACTGGAAACAGTCCAGTGAAGGGTTACTAAGGTGATTAACGGACTGGAGTACCTTTCGTATGAAGACACACTGAGAATGCTGGGAATATTTAGCTTGGAGAAGAGGCGGCTTGGAGAGAAGACCTCATTAATGTCTATAAATACCTGAAGGGAGGTTACAAAGAAGACAGTCAGGTGCTTTTCAGTGGTGCCCAGTAAAAGGATGAGGGGCAATTGGCACAAACTGCAACATAGGAAGTTCTGTCTGATCTTCAGGAAACGCTTTTTTACTGTGAGGGTGACTGAGCATGGGTATAGGTTGCCCAGTGAGTTTGTGGAGCTTCCATTCTTGAAAAAATATATTCAAAAACCATCTGGACATGGTCCTGGGCAACTGGTTCTCTCTGGCCCTGCTTGATCAGGGATTTGTGACAAGATGACCTCCAGAGTTTCCTTCTCACCTCAACTATTCGGTGGTCATGTGAGAGAGGATCTTGAAAGAATTCTATAGGACATGATCTTGGGAGAAGAGTTCATGAGAGCTGATTGCTATTCAAGGATCACCTACTCCAAGCTCAATAATCCCAACAAGAAGGGAAAAAAAGCAAAAGTGGAAGGAAGCTTGCATGGATGAGCAAGGAGATCTTGACTGAACTTGGAGATAAAAAGGATGTTTACAAGAGGTGTAAGATGGGACAGGCGACTCAGGAAGAATACAGAGATACTGTTCAGATGTGCAGGGATCGGGTTAGGAAAGCCAAAGCCCACCTGGACTTGAATCTGACAAGGGATGTGAAGGCCAGCAAGAAAGGATTCTGCAAGTACATAAACAGCAAAAAGTAGACTAGGACAAAATGTGTGTCCACTGATGAATGGGGCAGGGGTCTGTGACAAAGGTCACAGAAAAGGCTTAGCTACTCAATGCCTTTATCTCAGTCTTACAAATAAGATTGGCCTTCAGGAATCCCAAGTCCTTGAGACCAGAGGGAATGTGTGGAGCAAGGCAGACTCCCACAGTGGACAAGGATCATGTTGGGAACTCTTAAACAAACTGGAGATAACAAGTCCATGGGGACTCATGTGATGCACCCACAAGTTAAGGAAGCTGGCTGATGCCATTGCAGGGCCACCTATCTTTGAAAGGTCATGAGGACTGAGAAGTGTTCCTAAAAGACTGGAGGAGAGCAAATGTGACTCTGATCTTCAAGCAGAAAGATCTGAGGAACTACAGGCAGATGAGCTTCAGCTCAGTCCCTGGGAAGGTGCTGGAGTAATTAATCCTGGAAGCCATTTCCAGAAACACGAAGGAAAAGAAAGTGATTGGTGTAGTCAGCACGGCTTTATGAAGGGGAAATCATGTTTGTCCAACCCAGTAGCCTTCTATTATTATTCAAATAGCTTGATACATGAGAGGAGAGCATTGGTATTGTTTATCTTGACTTTAGTAAGGCTTTTGATGCTGTCTCCCGTTTTAACCTTATAGACAAGCTGATGAAGTATGGACTTAGATAAATGGACAGTGAGATGAATTGAAAACTGAACAGCTGGGCCCAAAGGGTTGTGATCAGTGGTATGAAGTCCACTTGGAGGCTAGTCAATAGCAGCATACCCAAGGGGTCAAATACTGACATCAGTACTATTTAACATCTTCATTAATGACCTGTGTAACAGGGAAAGGCTCATCGTGATCAGGCTGGATGCAAAACTGGGAGGAATGGCTGTAATAGACTAGATGGGTGTGCTACCATTCACACAGACATCAACAGGCTGGAGAATTGAGCAGACAGGTATCCCATAAAGTTCAACAAAGACAACCTACTTGAGTAGTGGGGTTGCACTAGGTGTTCTCAAGAGATCCCTTTCAAACTCTACAATTCTGTGATTCTGTGATTCTCTACTTGATGAGGTACATTCTGCATTTATTTTCACTGATGTTGATCAGAATATCATCATGTGTCTGACCCTTCAGAGGCATGCAATCAGCAAATGACTCTGAAGGCTAGAGAAGAGATTATGTATTTCAAAGAGATCATGTCATAGGTTTATACTCTTAGAAAAGAGCTGTAAAAATATCACCTGTAAAAGTCTTTGAAAGAGCTCACTAGAAAGAAAGACTGACTAATCATGGCTCAAGAAAATCTTGTTACTTAATTTATAAGGCGATTATCCAAAGCTCATCAGAGTAATTTCCTTCACATCTATTGACTTGGATCGGGACCCTTTTGAATAACAATAGGCAGTGAATAAAATCTGCAAATAAAGAAACATTTAAAAAATACTATGGACAGATAAATTCTACTTCATACAGCTTTTTTTTTGTCAAAACAAAGGAAGAAATCACATTATCAGAAGTCTTGGTAATTACAAAATAGTTATGTAACTTCTGTTGGATGTGATGACGACATTTTTACCCCTTTTACAGACAGAAAACTAATGAAAAAGCAATCTGGCCCCAAGAAAAATTCCTGCCATGTGTGGTGTAGCTTGCTACCTCACCTGTGATGATAAAGGTATCTGAGGGTAAACCACGCACTGAAACAATCCCTGTCAAAATACTGCCCTTCTTACCCACTGTGTTTGGATATTTTGTTTGTTTTTTTTTTTTAAATTCCCAGTCATTTTGGAAATGATGCCTCTAAGTAGCCATACTGGGGCTGTAAACTTAGGATGAGAAAAAGGAGGAACAGGTGCCTGGGGAAGAGGAACTGAAATCCATGGGCCCTGATGGGATGCACCCACGAGGGATGAGGGATGAGGGGAGAGCAGTGGAGGTTGTCTACCTTGACTTCAGCAAGGCTTTTGACACTGTCTCCCACAACATCCTCATAGGTAATCTTAGGAAGTGTGGGTTAGATGAGTGGACAGTGAGGTGGGTTGAGAGCTGGCTGAATGGGAGAGCTCAGAGGGTTGTGATCAGTGGCGCAGAGTCCAGTTGGAGGCCTGTAACTAGCGGTGTTCCCCAGGGGTCAGTACTAGGTCCAGTCTTGTTCAATATATTCATCAATGACCTGGAAGAGGGGACACAGTGTACCCTGATGTACAAATTTGCTGATGATATAAAGCTGGGAGGAGTGGCTGACACACCAGAAGGCTGTGCTGCCATTCGGAGAGACCTGGACAAGCTTGAGAGCTGGGTGGAGAGGAACCTCATGAAGTGTTGGGTCCTGCACCTAGGGAGGAATAACCCCATACACCAGTACAGGTTAGGGGTTGACCTGCTGGAAGCAGCTCTGCAGAGAAGGACCTGGGAGTCCTGGCGGACAACAAGGTGACTATGAGGCAGCAATGTGCCCTTGCGGCCAAGAATACCAACGGTCTCCTGGGGTGCATTAAAAGGAGCACGGCCAGCAGGTCGAGGGAGGTCATCCTCCCCCGCTACTCTGCCCTGGGGAGGCCGTATCTGGAGTAATGTCTCCAGTTCTGTGCTCCCCACTTTAAGAAGGACAGGGAACTACTGGAGAGAGCCCAACAGATGGCTACAAAGATGATCAAGGGAATGGGGCACCTCTCTTATGAGGAAAGTCTGAGAGACCTGGGTCTGTTTAGCCTGGAAAAGAGAAGACCGAGAGGGGATCTTATCAATGCTTATAAATATCTAAAGGGTGGGTATCAAGAGGATAAGATCAAGCTCTTCTCAGTGGTGCCCAGAGACAGGACAAGGGGCAACGGACACAAGCTTGAACACAGGAAATTACATCTCAACATGAAAAACTTCTTTACTTTGAGGGTGACAAAGCACTGGAACAGGCTTCCCAGAGAAGTTGTGGAGTCTGCTCCTCTGGAGATACTCAACACCTACCTGGATGCATTCCTGTCCAGCCTGCTTTAGGTGAACCTGCTTTGGCAGGGGGGCTAGACTAGATGATCTCCCAAGCTCCCTTCCAACTCCTACAATTCTGTGATTCTGTGACTCTAATTGAGCTTTGTCATCAAAACCAGTCATGAAACATGAGCCTAAAGGCTGGATTTGTAAAGAGTATTTAGATGTCTGAAGATGCGCATGGCTGTCTAGTGTGATCTCAAAGGTATTAAGCATAATGATTTTAGTGCGTGTTTCCAAAAATGAAGAGCATACGTCAACCTGTAATTGCCTAGATACCTTTCAAACTAGACCCCAAGACTGTGAAAACTGGCTCACAAAACAAGAAGCAATTCTTGTTCCCAAGTCAGATTATTGCTCCGCCTTCCACTCATAGTAAGTCTGGAATCTCCCGTCCCTTGAGGTGGTTTGTAGACCTCGGATGGAAAAAGCAGAAACATGATTTTTACACTGGCTAAATTAATGTAATAAATTAGCATAAAATATATTTATCTGTGGATGGTCTTAAATCCTGCTATAAATCAGGAAAGAATCAGCAAAAATTTGGCATGTCCTCTTCCAGATAAATTTTGACTAGTTTTGACTAGCTTGTAAAACACATCATTTGATTAAGCCCATGCAATATTGGGTGTAAATATGAGCCAGCAAAGATGTTTTCTTTATGTTAACTCTGAAACTAGTCACTTGTATCTATCCTAGCCGATCCTTTACACATGGGAGAGGCATAAGGCTACATGTGGTTACAGAGTTATTTAGACCTTTTTAACCATAAGGAAATCTCAGGGAATTGTATGTGCACAATGGAAAATATTCTGAAAGAACAAGCTTTGTACTTTTTGGATTAAGTTTGTATACCTATTTTCCCAAATACATGCATGTACCGCTGAGGGACAAAACTTTCTCCTATTCGCCTGAGACTGAGCTGTAATCCATTCACATACATGACTTAATGGAAGTTTTCTCTGTTTGTTGTATGGCTTCATGAAATTCTCATTAACCACCAATGGGAATTATTCATGCCTAGGAATAAGAAAACAGATAATTTCTTCTCTTTTTTTTCCATCATTGAACCTGCATTCACTTCTAATTGTTTAGTAACTGCAGTCTGAGAGCATCTGTTTGCTTTCTCTCTTATTTTCAAGTAGTCAATGAGAGAACAAGCTATAAAATCTGGAGAAGTTAAATGAAATTGACAAGGAAAATTTAAATCAGGTATCATGAAAAATGATTGACTAAAAGACTTAAGGGAAAGCCTCCCAGAGGAAGCCATAAGGAGTCTTAATCTAGAGACATGCAAATTTCAATTTTAAAAATTAGCTATCAGCAAGTCTGCACTAGAGAATGAGGAAGAGAACGTAGGCAGGCTACCAGGTTTACAGCAAGGCACTACTGTCACCTTGAAATATACTCCTGACCATAGAGCCTCAGAGTTAGCAAGTTCACATATTAAAAGACATAACTAGAGAATGTGGTGGGGTAGTAATGTTGATAGTCATCATTTATATAAAAGATTATATAACGCATTTGTCCATGAAGTCAGTAAAACCAAGACTTTGAGCCCTTATTTTCTAGAACATCTTAATCACCAGCAGGCTTCCACTGTGTGGGAAATTCTTTTTTCAAAGTACAAGCGAAAAATGCAAAATGCATGACCACAGAGAGGAAGAGGGAGACAAAAGAATTCTGTTGTGTAGCAGTTTGGAAGATGGAGGGCAGCAAATTCTTAGATTCTGGTCTCCTTAAGGAAAGGTATTTCTTTAATGACAGCATTGCTTCCATTACTGGTGTGGCGTGCCTTCAGTGCCATCTCCTCTTCAGAGTGTGAATGTGGCTGTAGCAGGGCTTTCTAAGGTATTCCAACTGGGAAGTCTTAACAGCAGCTGCAGGGTGATGTGGTTTAAAATGAAACAGAGCAGCACCCAAAGACAACTGGGTTTCTAAGGCTGGACAAAACTCTAGCGATTTGTTTTGTTTCGTTATTTTTCCTTAAGTAGCTCTATTTTTTTTTAGGATTCTTTTATTCATTGGACCTAGCTCAAACCATATGTAATGTCCCACTTTGCAGCTTGCCTAAGTTCTTTTGAGACAGCCTATTCCAAAACTTGCCTCTGTTATCACGCTAGCCGTGGGAGAAAGCTACAGGTGGGCTCTACAGCTTATTTGACCCTTGGTGCCCTATGGCTAGGTTTGATTTAATTTATGTGTGTCCTGCATATATCATATTTAGTATACAGCCTGAGAAAACATGTAATTTGTTCTAACATTAAAAGAGTTCGTGCCAAGTCCAAAAGACCTCAAAATTGGGTCATTTTCTACCTTCAGGATTCAGAAACGAAAAAAATAAGAAAGAGAAAAGTAAAAAAGTTGATTTGGCCTTTTAGCATACATCTTCATATCTTTATATCCCTCAAAGTCCTCATGAATTTGAAGGTTTATAATTTATTTTAGCTTAAAGTAATATAACTTAAAGTATTGTAAATAGTGAAAGGCAGATCAAGCAACCAGTAATTTAACTGCAGGGTTCAAACCTAGATACGTTTGGTAATTCCTCAGGTCCAGGAACAAACCAAGAAAAGAAACATGTTCTGAAATGCAAGTTTCCTGTTAGCCTACTAAAGCAAAATCTTCAAAGGCAGTTATTGAATAGAATCCCATCTATATGACTGATAAAAATTCAGCAACCTGAAAGTTCCAGAGAAGAAGATCTTTTTCTTGGCAACTATGCCACATTACATATAATTTTACTGAATGTAAAATGGAAGTGAATACTGACTCAATTTTTCTAATATAAGACAAGTTATTTCTTCACATTACTGCGCTCCAATATGCTTCATACCTCTCTTCCAAGAAATTATTATTCCATCAAGCACTTAAAATTTTATGATTGTGTTATAGTTCAAAAGTTCTTAATGCATTTTAGAAATGCTGGTTGGAAGCAAAATTAATGTGATTTTCCTTCCTTTTTGTTGGGTTTGGGGTTTTTTTGCAATTGATTTCATATAATTCTGCTAGAACTATAAACAGCTGGGTTTTACCCATTAGTTAGACTGCATCAATGCCATTATGTGTATTACCATCCTCTCAGAGCCTACTGCTAGGAGTACAGCAAACCATAGTTTTTTTTTTACTCTGCTTTTGTGCTTGCTCCTTGGTTTCTCTGCATCTGGTATGATGATTTTCCTGCCTGGTGTACGACTTTCCAGTAGCTAGGTAAACAATGGAAATGTTCTAACTGCCTCCCTAGCAGTTCTGGATAAGACTGTCTTAGGAGAATATTTTTTTTTTCCTTTGGTGGAAAGGAGTACAAGGGGAATTTAAGCAACATGATTATGAATCCACCTGAAGTGGTGAAGTGCTCATACTTCACCACCACAGTGGTAGTGGTGATTCATGTAAACCTCTAAAGTAGAACGCAGAATTACATAAATGCCAATGAAAGCAATTTTCAGTCTGTAGCCTTACTGGACGTGCTCAAAACTGGGAGCTTATTTTTAAACAACAGTTTCTGATGGTGTTATATCACACCAGTGACATTTATTCAGAAATTCTTGAGCATATAATCATGCAAACTTTGTAATATTTTGGTTGCATAGATCTATAGCAAAATTACGGTGAGTAGGAAAGAATACAATGGTCCTGATGACAAGGGTGAGAACTACCATGTTATCAACGAATTATTTCCACTGCTGCATAGTGAAAATGGAGAAGTTAGCAGCTTTAGTACTAATGACGCACAGAAAGAAATTTAATGAGATATCTCCAAACAACAGCAATAGACTGTCACACAAAACTATCTGATGGTGCCTAAATATAAGGGATACACCTCATTTTAAGTTAGATACACTTGATATGCTTAGAGATATACTTGATATAGACATCTTACATAGCCAAGCCTGGGGGGTCGGTATGAGGGTTGGGTTCTAGACTTGTCTCCTGCATGAGAAAGTATACAGGAAGAACAGTATTTCCTGTAAAAGGTACTAGAGTATTGCCTTTATAAAGGCCACTTGTTCAATGCAAAATGTCACAACATTTGGGGTTTTGATAAATGAGCCTTATAAGCAGGAGCTAGACAAAACTTCCACAACTGAAAACATCAGATCTCTCTTCCAAGCACAGCTCCAGTTATAGCCTATTTCCCCGTAATGTGACCATTTTTCCTAATTAAGATTATCATCTCTGCCAGGTTGAACTGTATCTACATCAATTAACTTATTGAAATTGATTATGGAATATGGTCTAGAAGGAATAATGTGGCACTGAAGTGATATTTTCTTTTATATGTCTTCTGTACATGCCTTTGTCCTTTGCTTTGATCTCTAAAGGGTCTCTCTCGCTGATGGCAAACTCCACTCAACTCATTGAGACAAATTCCAGACTACAATGGCTTATGTGTGTGCAGAGCATACTACACAACATGGGCACTACTGCAAAACCAGTACTTACAGTGATACCTGTTCCGATTTTAAGTTTTCCCCATGTAGGGCCAAATTATGCTGATGCCTACACAGAGGCCTTTTCAACCTCAGTAGAACTGACTTAGGCAAGGAGATCAGTATTTGTTGATACTTACAATACTGGTGTGAACAAAGGGCGGGCTTTTTTACGCTGAGTAACTTAACAAGGTAAGTCTTTCAAACCATTAATATTCATTTAATTAGAGTTTATGTAATAATATCATTACATGATTAAAAAAAATCATTGGCTTGAACAGTAAGAGTAGTTTCATACTCTTTGAGGAGGGACTTACACTTGGAGATTCTTCATTTTCTTCAGATCTTACCTCCAGAAATTTTGTTTCCTCCTAAGCCACACCATTTTCAAAGAGGGTAGTTACTGATAACTTCATTGCTGCAAACACTCCTTTACAGAGAAGACTTGCTGTGTAACTATGGTGGTATTCTCTAACATTGTATTAGCAATGTAATAATGGTTGACTTACACCTTCTAGAATACACATCTTCTTTCATACAGCGCTTGCACCTCCAAATTTCCTCATCTTTCTTAACCTTTCCAAAACTACTTTGATTTCATGCCTAATATTTGATATTACTAATAGGTTTGTGTAGGCTGTGATATAATAAGTGTTGTAGCCTATACAGTTCAAGTCTTGCAACAATGAATGCCAGAGTTCAGACTAATCTCTGGTAACTGTGGGAGAAAGATTTTCATGCATGTACCCTCTTTTCACACCAGGTCAAGAGAAAACAACCATAGAACATAAATTGCTGGTATTCTAACATTGTGTTTTTGTGGGGTTTTTACTTTCCTAAAATCTTTATACGGATTTTAAATCTGGCCAGGAAGAGGAAATAAAGAGATGGAATTTGGAATGGGAGTGGTTGGACCGCAATGTGGCTGCAATTATTTGTAACAAAGCATGTGGACTGCACACAAAAGGAAG
The DNA here is from genome assembly GCA_013398915.1 of Dromas ardeola. Taxonomy (NCBI): domain Eukaryota; kingdom Metazoa; phylum Chordata; class Aves; order Charadriiformes; family Dromadidae; genus Dromas; species Dromas ardeola. The sequence continues at coordinate 29,734 of VYZM01006446.1, read as the reverse complement.
GAGTAGAAAAAGCCAGTAGATGACGACATGCAATATTAGCCCTTCCCATCATATCAGATATATAACCTTACAGAATACAGGTTGCATGAAACAAACACTGTCGTCAGGATTTTCCGATTTCTATTTAGATGTCTGTAATAATTAAAATAAAATCCGGTAGAGGGTCATGTGCTCACAGTTAAAATCTTGGCTTCACAGAAATCTTCACTGACTTTTAGCACAGCTGAGATTTCTCCCAGAAAATTTTAAGGGAGAAGAGATGATCTGCTAATTATGGACATATGTAGAACAATGGAAAAGATCAAGCCTGGGTACTTAGATCACATATTATGGCTGTCTATGGAATTGTCCTTTACCTAAAGAATTCACATTTCTAAAATATATATATAGGTCAAACAAGAATTTATGCAGAAACTACTGGCAGCACCTTCCGCTGAAGTTCAAATACAGCCAGGTTCAAGACAAACCGTGCCCAAAAAAATATGATCTCTGTATATGAAAGGATTTCCAGTTATGTATTTTATCATACTGAAAAAAATTAATAATGGCACTAGGTAAAGCCCTTCAGACATAACAATCTAGTAACTGAAGATGGCCCTGCAGGTGGAATCCTAGACTGAACACATTTTGCAGTCCTTCGAAGACTGAGAGAGGACAGGGAGAGACATGTGTTGCGTTAGGAAGGTAGGTTGCTGCTTTTTAGCCACACAATCTCTGAACCTGAAAAAAAGTCATGCTTACACAGACACATACGTCCAAGTGGGCATTAATTTCAAGTCTTGTGAAATACACTTTCAAAATAGATATGCCCTACAAAGCCTCATGCCCGGACTTTGTGCTGATGAAACTTGTTTGGTGGTGTATCCACATGGAGAAAACGACGAAGGAAGAAGACTCCAAGGAGGAATAAATTGCTGGACTCATCTAGAAGTTAATTTCTAGTTCCAGGAAAAATCATTGCCAGATACACGAGTATTTTTTTCCTGCAGATAGAATGAATCCTCAGACACAATGGGTTTAAGTTAACTTGCTTGACTTTGTCTGTCTGTCCCTACCCTAGATAGCGCAAAGGCTATGACACTGCAATACAACGCACCAAGTGATTCAGTAGTCAGGATCATTTGTAAAAATCAGTGATTACAACATGTTGCAACTTTTTTTAAATCAAGACTTTTCCTGTAGTAGTGCACTTTGCAATTGAAATATTATTCAATTATGTTCAGAAACACTGAAATTAAAATTATTTACAATTGGTCTTATAATATAGTTCTATACAAAGACCAGATTATGTGTAGCCAAAATGACCTCTTTGCTGCTTCTCTAAGTTAGGATATGGGAGATGTTAACCAACTCCTAAACCTAAGTCAGTTCCAGTTTTCTGAATACTTCTTTAGAAACTGCATAATTCTTTCAAATGAACCGGTGAAAAAAATTCTGATAAAACAAAGCTGAGTCAAAATTACAATTCATTAAGTTTGAAATACTTCTGGGGGGAACATTTTGGATTTGATATAATGACGTGGATTCCAGGGAACTGTTCTCTGCTAAAACCATAAACACATATATACACATACATACACACTGGAAACAACTGCCTGCTCTACAGCTCACAAACCTGTGTGATATTTTATTGGGCAAAGTGTGCTTATTTTGTCTATCAGACAAGACAGCTAACACTGCCTACAAAAATTTAGCAAAACAGGACCTATTTAATTTTTTCTTTACTTTCTGTTTCCTTTTATATCCACTGATATTAAGCAAATAGATTTTGAGAATGGGCAGAAATGGATGGGCAGTTTGAAGACACACACAACTGTATTTCTTAAAAAGGTAAATATTACCCAACCAGGTCATTTCATTTCCTACAAAACATTCTTAGAAATGATGCAACCTTGCAAACTCACCTTCATCATATTAAATAACTTCTTTTCTGTTACAGACATTGAAAGTGGAAAACACAAATTAGGTCAATCACTTCATCTCACATTCAAGGCAAGAAAAATTGGGATGATGTAATTCCAGAAAAACAGAGTATTACGACTACGTATGTTGTATGCATTCAATGCTTTAACAATATTTATAGAAGTATTCTATAGATACTCATATTATAAACACTCATATTAGTTTTTCTTTATTTTGGATTAATAAAATATGAAACGCAGTACAGGAAAACTGCTTAATAGGAGAATACATATTAAAAACGTGGCTGCAAATGTCCTCTATTGCTGTTGATGACTTGATAACTATCTTTGGAAGAGTTGGAAGTGGAGTTTTATAGAAGAAAAATCACGAGGTTTTGCTCAGTGATTTTTATGTACACAGTATTTAGGACATACACATCTAAACAGAAATGGCAACTGTTTTTTAATTGCTTTAATAAAAAGGCTAGTAATCATATTATTAATTTATTTCAGTAGTTCTTGATTCTGGAAAATGTTTTCTGGAGCATGCCCTCCTATATAAACAAAGTAAACTCTTTTGAAGTCTTATCCTTGGTATCTCCAGCTAAAGTTAACCCTAGTGAGAAATGCCCACCTATTAGCGCTGAACTTTGAACAGGATTGGTTGACACAGTAAATAATTCCAAAGTATGTATTCTATATTAGTACTCTCCATTTTAAGTATTGATGAAAGTAGACTGCAACTTCAACCATACTGGTTCAATTTAACAAAATAAAATCTCACTGTTGTTAGAAGTCATTGTTTTCTTGCCAGGGTTTTCACTAGAGCAAAAATTCCCATTGATTTCACTGGAAGCCAAATTAAGTCAAAGATGGGCACTTCAAAGACTCCTAGCTCCCTTGGACAATTCCTCTGTAATACCTTTTTTCCTCCAAGAAAAACTGTTCAGTCTGGGAAAATAAGACTACCATAGATATTTCTGTTATTTTTTTATATTTATAGAGTCAATCACATAGGCTGGAATCAACTACTTCAACTGTTACTGGTTTCTTCATTAATTTTAGTCACCACTACAGAGTAGTTTAGCTCCTTCAAAACTGAGATCCTCCACCAAACCACAAGCAGCTTGTCTGAACTTTATGGTTAGTCTGTGTATAATATTATTGGTTAAGATGCAAATCTGAAGATAGAAGTAATATACTGCCTATATGTGAGCAGGTTTGGACTACTGATTCACTGCTGAGTCCTTTTTTATACCCATTTGTGCTTTGTTTAAATACCTGAATTAAAGATTTATTTTTTTATATTTCTATATAGAAATATACATGTTCGGTTAAAATTGGTATTAGTGTTTTTCATCAGGAGTTCTGCTTGAACATTATGTAGTCAAACACTCATAGCAAAAGAGCAGACACCTGAACCCAGGGATGCCATGAACCCTACTAGTCTCACTGATGCTGGGAGCAAAAAACAATCCAATTTCTGACTTAAAATTATTCTCACTGATGACACTCCATTGCTTGTCTTGATGACCTACAATAATGATAAAAATTAATGCATTAGTCACATGCAATCAAATTGGCTCCCAGTAAGTAATGCAGTCTTATTAGGAACATCCTTCTTTTCAAAATTTCCCCTTCTTTTCACTGTAGAGCAAGTGGCGTCCATTCATTGGGAAAAAAAATGAACTGAACTGCAGAGGGGAAAGTAATTATAACAAGACACTTCAAAAAATGCTTTTGTTTTAAACGGAATATATTTCTCTGAGGTTTGAGTTTACTGACAGGTTATGAATAAGAATTGGGTGAAAATACACTTGTCCTTTGAAGCACTATAATCAAAAATAAAATGGTTACTTCTTTTTGTAAACCTATCTGTATGACATACTTTTGCAGTCTTGTGGCTTTTATAAAATCAGACTGGTACTGCTTCATTCTTATCCTCTACATCTCAGTCTGCAACTGCTGACGTTTAGATGTGCCTGTACAATTATATTAAGTTTAAAGAGAATATATCAGAACATTGACTATTTTAGCTCAACTGAAGGAAAATTGCAAATTAGATAAGTTTATACAAATTGGATGCAAATTATTTAGTACTTCTAGCTATACTGGCTTACAGATACGTGTACAATTAAAACATTCACATAAACAGACACATCAACTGTCATGTAAAAAGAGGCTCTCAAATATGGCCTTTTTTTGCTTACATTTTCTGTTTTCAAGCTAGATAATACTCAAAGCTCCAATCTGAATTTAGAATTAGCACGCACAGTAGAAATTAAAATGCTTCAATGATGTGTGTTACATCCTCTAGGTGCTGAAGGAGGTATAATACATTGTGCCTGGAATAGCTGATGCCAGGTAACACTATTACAAAATTTCACTGGGCTTCAAAAGTCTGGAATGTGATAAATTTCCGAGTGAGCTTTTAGAATAGAAATCAAGCAATTAATTCTAGAGTGATGTTTACATTATATCAATACATTAGANTTAAGTAACAAAGAACTGCACTTATTTAGGGAAATATATTTGAAAACTGAGATACCATTTGAAGCAATTTGATATTGCTTCAAAGATACTAACATCGGACCTGATTATCCTGATGTACTTGCTTGTCATCATAGCATCTTTAGTAACACGAAGGCTTCTTGAGATACATTGCAGCATTGAATGCAGCATTGAATGCAACATCAGCAAAGATAATACTATCATTTTGCTTATATTAATTTATGTATCTAGATTACAAGCCAGCTAACTAGGTTGTAAAATAGTTCTATGCTTTTAGAGCAGCCCATTAAAAATGAAGACCAAAGTTCCAGCCTAATACATAAACGTAAAAGAAATTTTTTCTCTAAAAATATGATTTTTCTTACCAAAGCTGTGGTCAGATGAACAACAAAACAGTTCTGGAGGCTTAAAGACAGTTACTAGCCCTTTCTTCAACATCAAAAGTACCACAACAGGAAGGTGTCCTCCAATTTATAGTGGGAGTCTTGAAAACATCCTGCTTTCTTGTATATGTTTTTTTTTTTTCTTTTAAATGACATTGCAGTTTATATTTATATAGTTTCAAGTTATAAATTTATTAAAATTATTATAAAAATAACAAGAACTAAATCAGATTTTTCTTGAGTAGTTGCCTACTGTAGTCTTTGCAATGCCAGAAACATAATTTTATTCTAACTACTGACTTTTAGTTGAATTTCAATGATATCAAAACAATATCAGTAGTCCAACAGTACCTTTCCTGTAATATATTTACTGATTATTTAACAATAATTAAATGCTGCAAAAACGAGGGTCTAAAAAAGAGGCCAATATGCAAAAATTTGAGTACAAGTGTTTTAAATTAACTGCTCTGAGAAGGGAGTACAGCTAATACAAAATAATCAGAAGAGCATTCTGAGAGAAAATGTACTCTGAAATATAATAAAATGCCTTAGAAAACATTTTCTGTAATTTGCATTTTTTGAAAAAAGACAGCTCTGAAACCCTAGGCTATATTATTGATATGTAGGGCACAATATTAACTGTGATGGTCACATAATCATATCCTTGGAGTGCCATAAGTTCTCAAGATAAGCCTGCCTGTTGGAAATATTTTGCACGAAGGAAGAGAGACACCTCCAGAAGGGACAATAAAGATGATTAATCTGGCAGACAAACTACTGAGTGGTAGGTTTGAACAGCTTTGTGTGACTCTAAAATTGCTTTGTTGATTTAGAACAGTAACTATCATCTGCTTAACACATTTCCTTTACCAAGAAAGGATAACAGTTAATACACCACAAACAGAACCAATATTAAAGTATAGTTTAATATACAGAAAGTCATACAAATTATTACTGCTTGAAGTGCCATATGAGGCCACCACCAACAACAACCACATCTGGATTACACATTCAATTTCCCTCCTCAACCAAATGATAGATGAATTCAGGGCAGTGTGTTAAGATAGCCAGTATTATAAATAGCAGATCTTTTAAACAAAATGTAGCATGAAACAGAAACAACAAATATGATTATGCTATTCTGTGGAGTAAACAAAGAGATACACATTTTCAGAGTTCGCTACCAATTGGTTTTTATACCACACTATACCCTTCTGACACTCAGGGTACTCTTCATGTACGGTCAGGCAGATTTCCTGAAAAGAAGTTACTAAACCAAATACAAAGCAGGGAAACTCAGATTTGTCTTTTCCTTTGCCTGGGAAGGTTTGTTTCACATATATCGGTGACTGTCATGGCAGCTTTTGGTGTCTTGATTAACTGTCTCAAAAGCTACACCACTCATTGCTTTGTAATGTTATCACTCTATTCAGATGATTAATTGCTATACTGTAAATCATTGTCACCAATTCTCAGAGATGAGCATAGGACAAGTGAGTTGCATTGACCCAGTGTATGTGAGGCATCGCTCTGTTTTGCTGTTTTCTGCTGTGTCCTGGCATAGCAATGAAATGGACTGTTTCTTCATCCTGCTAGATAATAATCAACTCACACTTGCACTTTTTGGAATTAATAGAATGGTAATAAATACATAGACCTACCTTTGTTATTCCCCACTATCATCCTCTATTAGTTTTCACGAAACATTTTTTCATAAAATGAAAAGGCAAAACAGGTGTTAGATTATTTACGTTTGACAAATTCATATCATTTAAATAATTAAAACTAATTTGTGTTGAGAGCTACAGTTGCATTTTTATTAGAGAAACAAGTACAAATAGGCATCACTACAGAGCTGTTTATTCAATAATGAGATTAAATGAAATGGATTTCATAGTATCAATTCTTTCTGATTAATGTGGCAATCATAATTCTAACTTCTGTGCCCTAACAATGTGGAAACAGCTGCTCACCCGCTATAAATCCGTAAAACTTTTTTTCTTTAAAGCTACACATTTTAAATTATCCCTAAAAAAATAATGTAAGCAAAATACCAAATGCTTTCAGTTTAAACAATATTTGCATTATAAAACTGAAATTATACTACTTTTTAATTCAATCACAAAAGAGAAATTTTCAATTACAAATAGGACTATGTATGTTCATATGTAATGTAAACCTCTCTGCATATCTTTCTGCTTATATAATATAGAATTTATTGTATTAATCTGCATAGAAAAAATATTGTCATTTTAAAATAATAATAGATTCTAAGTGAATTACCCTACAATATTTAAGTACAATTTTAAGAGAAAAAGTTATGAATACAGCTACAAGCAGAATGTGCTGTGTGTAAAATTGTCTGCTAAGAACCAGTTAAAGCAGCACAGTACTTACCCTTTGAACAAAAGGCATCAACGTATAACAGAAGGTAACAAT
>VYZM01006446.1:0-17500 GCA_013398915.1 Dromas ardeola | reverse complement strand
GTGACATTGGCATAACTGATATTGAGACAGCTGCCACTCTGTGGATCCTCTTGTATCTTCTGGATGATAAGTTCAACAGCTTTTCGGTTTTGTTCAGGTTCTCCACTCACAGTGACAACCCTCTCTTGCAAGTTGATCCCATCAGGTTTCTGGGAAAGCTGCACCCAAGCCCCTGACTGCTCCATTATAGCCTTCACTGTAGCACCTCCCTTCCCTATTATCAGACCTGCTGTGCTGTTGGGAACTATAATCTTTACCTGTAATTAAAAAAAATATATATAAATAATACTTCTGCTTTGTGCATAAACACTATAATATTTTGCTACCCTATAAAAGGAAGGAAAAGAACGAAGCAAGTTAGTTACCATGACTTTAAAAGAAAAGGTTAAAAAAATACTAAAAAGAAATACAGCTCATCATGATTTTTAATGCTCTGCATCTGTTTCAAATGTACAATACAAAGAATTAAAGGTAAAATAACAGGAAATCATATTTATCATTCTCCCACAGAATATAACATGTTCAGCGTAGTGCATTTCAGACCAAAAGATTAAGCAAATGCAGGTATTATGCTCGTATGGAAAGATTGTCTTAGACTGCATCAAAGTGAGTGTTTTCATCTGATTCCTTTCTTTCCAGGCTAATGTAGCAAACCAACTTCTTAGACATGTGTCTGAAATTCTTTACCTTCCCTTAAAACTTCTGTAAGTAACAATAATTTTAAAAGCCCACTTGGCTAAAGCAAATACGGTATAGCATGGACAGCTAAAATAGTTGGTCTTGAACAGGACATGATCTTGATTGTTCAACCTGTTGTCCACATCAGTATACAGAAATTCATTATGTGCTGCACTGTATTATTATTCAGCCTATGGAAATGAAGTGAAGGAGAGAGTATCTAAATGCCAAGGATTCTGAAAGAATAAAATATGGCATTTATACATCTTAAAAAGTTTATCAAAATGTCTTCAAATGAAGGGTATTTGCCAATAAATCCTACCTTTCCTCCTGTTTAAACAAGTTTTAAACTGATACGAACTCATTAATATAAAAAATTGATTCCTTGTTGAATTACTGCTATGAGTGAAGAATCACACCCAAGATAAAAATTCAATATTTACACATATTTTTTGGAGCTTTTGTTTTCGCTATACATTTTACAAATATGTCTCAAAGTTTTAATGTAGCATCTGTTTCATGATATTAAATTAACATGATGTTTTATCTTCCAATAATATATGTTTAGCAGCCTACTGATATCCATTCATCCAGGTTTTGTGAAGCATAAATGTAGGGGTAACACTTTTCAATTTGTCAGTCCTTTCACCAAAATGCCATCTAAAATCTCAGCAACAAGTCAATACAAAATACAATTAAATTTTTATTAGCAACATTCTCATTTTACTGCCTCATTATAAAGTGAAGCTTATTATAAAGTCAAGCTAATTACAAATAAAAACGCATGCCCTATAAATAAGCTTTTTCTAGTCTTACCCATTTTAGATATTTCCAGTTGTTATGAGAGCATCAAAATAAAATCTTATTCTATCCAGCATACTATAAAGTTGAGAAACATATTTTCCACTTACACAGTATGAACATTAAAAATCGTAACATACCATATTGTATTTTGCAATGAATTTTTTTACAGCATATATAGATTTTCAGTTTTATTTAGAATTTCACTCACTCACTGACATCAAAACAAAATATGTTCTATGGAATAAATAAAAAATTATTAGGTGCTTACTTATTCTAACGGTAACATAAAAGTATGGGACTAAAAAAAAAATTATCCCACCCATATTCTAAATAATCCTATAAAAACATAAACATCTCAATATGTGTATATACTTATATACATAATTGTGTATAGACACACTCATTTTAAGTCAGGACATCCCATAGTCATTTTAAAATCTAGTTAAAAATATTTGGTGATTTTCTGATTTCTATCAGAAACAGAAGGAAACCACTCAGATTTGATTTGTTATTTGGAATCTAGATACAAAATGTATTAACTAATTGCTAAATGTAAGGAATGTTCAGGTTTTTGTTAAATATATATATTTAAGGATATTGTTTGTTTGGTTTGGTTTGTTTCCTTTTGTTGTTTTATTTTTTTTTTTAATTAACACTCAAAAAATGCGAAGTTGTATAAAAACAGAGTCACCCACGTAAACTCAATAAAACTGCAAATCTTTTCTTGCATGGCACAGCTTTCATGATTATAGCTTTGCGCCACATACTATGGAAAACATATACCTGACTCCAATGATTTAAGACATACTAAGAGCTTCTTTGGGAGATTTTGACAAGTGTGATTTGCCAGATCCTGCTTGGTTTCATGACCAATGTGCACAATTCTGATCAAGTTAGGCATAAGTGTTTATGTAAATTAAAGAGAAGAACCTATGAACATAAGGTATGAAAATACAATCTTATAACCATACATGTGATTGTAGAAGTAACTAAAATACTTAATTTTAGGGCAGCATTGTAGCACATGTAATATCACACCTTCACATGCAACATAGGAAATTCTAGGTTCCTGTAATACGGCTAGTATTACTCTGAAGGATTGGCATAGTAAAATAAACTAATAGTTTAATTCAGCCACAAAATTAGGAAAGGAAACGTTCTGTATGCAACAAGAAACATTTTCTCAATAAGAAACTACTGCTTTTCTCAATCAACGTCACGAAAGTTCATTTGGTTCACCACTAACAGCTCTGTTTGTCTGAAGAAATTATTTGTCTAGTCAGAGGAAAGACAAAGAATGATCTCCTCCTCCACACTCATCCAATCCCACCTTGTCCAGAAGTGTTGTTGTACTTAGTCATACAAACAACATACAAATTATGATGCATTTTGGAAAATAAATCTTTGATTTGCTAGATTAATATGTTATATGTTTGTCTCCGAGATAAATAAAAATACCTTTTTCTAAATATCTATTTTAGAAACATCAGATTGTGTGCATTTAACTGACAACTCTCTTAATCCTTTCAAATACAACCCCTGCCAGGGTGAATATTTCACCTATTAACACACAGAATATCCTTTAAAAATATACATGTATTAAAGAATTGGACAATATGCACAATCTGTTTTATACTAAGATGTCACAGAAAACGTTATATTCCAATCAAAACTTGATTTTAACAGAACATAAATAAATCTGTATGCATTTTGCTTAAAACATAAGTAAAATTTTGCTCTTCCTGAAATGAATGGCAAAATTTGCAATATTTTGAGGTAGTCAATTGTAATATTCCGTATTTGTGACAACTGATTGAAAATGCTATTTAAAAATGGAGGTGATTACTTTAAAACACAAAACATATTTAGGAATTTTTTTTTATTTAGGTGTTATTAATCTTGCTAACAAATTGTAATTCTCCGTTTCCTGCATTCACCTGATTTTCCCTAGTTTATATATTGGAATACCAACTCTTTATGGCAAACACTGGTTTTGTTATACTAATACAGTATCTAACATATTAGGCCACAGCTCTCTAGGTGCTAGTACAAATGAAATAAAGCAATTTTTTTTTTTTTTTCTGTTGCAAGTCTAAAATCCATAAGGTCGCTAAGGTACAAGGTATAAAATGATACAGCAAAATTCTTGGTCTCAACTCCAGGTATACGAACAGATATTAGAAAAGCAAAGATTGTCTATTTGGTTTTGTTACCTGCACCACCACCATTTTTTAAGTACTTAAGTCCCTATCTGCCAGGAAAATTGGACTGTGCTCTTACTTCCCTTTTACAGATAAGAAGTTCAGAAAACGGTTTGGATGCAGAAGTGAGAAACCTACCTAATACCCAAAATAACTGCTCTGAGCTATCAAATAAAGGCGTCTTTGACTATGCAGGAAGGTTTCCTAGTTTCTGTGTATGCTCCTGGCTATATTGAAATTTGTGCTGCAAAAAAGAGAGTGAGTATCTAAAGCAATTATGAACACAAGCTTAAAATATATATGCAATTTAATTTTTTTAAAATACTATAGGAAGAAAAATAAGGATTGCAATTATGACATTTGCTTACTCACAAAGCAAATAAATTACTTCCACAGGCATCACTCTCATCCTATTTGCGCTAGCATAAGCAAGTTCAAAAATTGGGCTCAGTGAGTATAATACTCCTGAAAATACTCCCCTGAAAGGAATCAAACTACAAAAAAAAAAAAAAGTAATTTCACTGCATATGTTTTCACCAATACATTATTATGTCTTTAAAAGCCTTGACAAAGGTGCAACAGTCCAAGAAACCGTGGTGCTTAATAAAGGCTCAAACTGGAGAGCAGTTTGTCACCCTCAGTTCCCAAGGAAGTCAGCAGAGATTTGATGAAACTCTGCATCTCAGAGGAGGATGCTCAGTACTTGAGGGGTCTCAGCCACTATGACCAGAGGACACAATTCAAATTGCTTTAACTTAGCATTAGTGGCTCATATTCACCCTTGCATGCTGCAAAATCCTAGACTCCTAAACTCTGTATCATCTAAGTCCCTAATCATTTTCCATTTATTGACAACCTGCTTGCGTAACCCCATGCTGCACTCACCTACCACGTCAGCATCACCTAAAAGTCATCTGATTTACCAAACCGAAAGCCCTGGCTCAGTTCTTGGAGCTGGGCAACATCTACTGCGGATGCCAGATGTTCAGTGATTATGCTATGCCACTTCTGATCCCCTCCCTTATGCTGCAAGGAGATAATCTGCACTGAGCAGCTCTGAGTGTATATAAACACATGCAAAATATCTTCATGGGAAGCAGAACCATGACCAAACATGCACTGCTACCCACACTACCACCTCACACCCTGTCTCCCCGATCCCCATTCCAAATTCTCTCGTGTAAACACCTCCAACTACCTATAGCAAGGATCCCAACCCTTTCACTTTTCATATTATCTTATTTCCTTGCCCTCCTTCTCTCTGACATGTACTCTGGTTATATTCTCACCTCTCACAGTCTTTGGAGGTGGGGGGATGGTAACCACTTTATATGCCACACAGGTAATAAAAAAGTATTTACCTGGCAAACACAGTGGGAGGATGAAATGCATGCTGTCTAGATAGCAAGAATTAGCACTTGATGTGGCTGTTATGCCAATTAGAGTAACTGAATGCAAGGAGGCCAAAAACCATGGCTTTAAGTTTAAAGCTTCACATGGTGGTGTGACTGCCTGCACTAAATTACACCAGAAAAGAAAAAGTCTCACTGATTATACAAAACGGCATCAAAACTTGGAAAAAACAAACCCAACAATTTGACAGGAGAAGCATTTCATTGCATCATCCTCTGCTTATTCCACCTCATAGAACTGTTTCTGAAGAGATTGCCCAGAGATTAATGCACCAAGCTTTTTTATCTATTATTCAGCTTTCCTTTTTCCTCTTTTATTTTCACAAGTTTAATTATAACTGATGCCATGAATCTTCTGTAATAGTTGGTGGGGTTTTTTCCTTCTACTAAATCTTTCAACCTCTTGCGTAATCTTATTTTATCTTCTCTTAACAGAGAAACACCTTTACAAAAAAGGTTCCATCTAATCTAACTAATTCATCCTAATCTGGCACAATTCTACATTTTAGTCTCTCAAAAGAAAATCATTGTATTCCCTTAAAAATGTATTTAAATTACTATCTTCCATTGTCTTCCTTGCTCATCAATTACTTTAAACTCTTTAAAAAACTCCATCTGGGCTCTAGATTCTATACCTATGAAAATGTCATGCTATTTTAGCTGTTCATTTGACTATAAACTTGGAGTTGATGAGAAGGTATTCTGAAAGCACAAGTTCCTGTAGAGAGAAGCCAATGAAGAGTACAGCCATCTATTATTTCTCTGTGTGGCAGGCTAAATACACTGCTACAGTAGTCTTGTATTAATGCAAGTAGGGCCATGCCATCCATCCTTAAACTGAAGTGGTAGTATAATGAAAATCTGGGAGAAAAATCAGGATCAACAAAAGATGTGACAAAAGTCTACTGGAATCAAGCAGAAAAACAACTAGGTACGTTACAGGCAAGATGATGCCTGCATGCACTTAGAATTTACAGCCACACTCCATCGTATCAGACAACTCTTGGAAAGTCCCTGGCTACATACCCAATGCCAACCATAAGTTCAAGACAGAACACGCTACCAAAAGGTCATGAGTCATCCTATGTGTGGACAGGTTTTTGTTCACATCAGACTCAGGCTCAGCCTCCGACAGTAGGCTTACACAGCTAAACTCTACTGATTGCACATCCATACCCTCAAAGAAAGCCAGCGGAATTTCTATCAGTAATCTCAACAGCTCTGGATTAGGTTCCATATGTACATACGGTGAAATACGAATTTACTTTTTCAGAAGTGTCATGCACTGAATAAATTCCTGGTTGCTCAGTCCAAAAGTATACATTTACTTTTTACAGGAAATACTTAGAAGGAATAGGGACATCTTTCTAATGGTCTGTTTGATATTTATTACAAAAATAAGCAAATATCCATAAAAAGAGAAGCAGTTCTTTGTAAATTTAGCTAGATCATAAGGCAAATACTGTAAGTAAATCTAGATCATAAATTACTCCATCTTCCCCGATTATGTTTAAATCCTGTATATGTCATTCTAATTCATATTCTCTCTTTCTATAAAAGGATATCTGGAACTGAAATATTCTGTGAACAAGTGCAATTGGATTATAGGAAGAGATTAGCTGCTACTTTGTTCCTCAACATATTGCGCATCATCTTTTTTTTCTAGTCACATTTGTGTTCCTGAGATTTTCTTCTCATCAAAAGCAGCACATATACTTGTAGTATTTCCTTCATATATTTTACCTGCAATTATTGTATTGTAAGATGAATGTAATTTTGCTATTTCTCTAAGTTGCTTATTTGTTGTATTTCTGCCCTCATAACTACTGTTTCTTTCAAGTCAATGGAAAGTTAAATTAACCCATTGAAAAAAAAAAATACTTCAAGTAAGAGGTCTTTCTCAAGTTAAAATAATACTAGGTCATTACAAATACAATAAATTAAAATGACAGTGCAAACAGATATTCTAAAACATTTATTTCTATCTGTCAGTACATTGCAGCAGGAGTTTGGGATGATTCCCACTCTACTGTTTATCACAAGTGCTTATTTTGTTCCAATTCTAAAACCTCCTCTCAGCTGAAGCTGCATTTCTCAAGGACATTATTTCATTTTAGTCCTAAAAACTACCACGCAATAGAAACCTAACTTCAGCTTAAATGCTCAGGAATAATTTACATCTGAAATCATGAGGCTTAGAACCTTGGAACCAACCTGAGGAAAGATTTACTACAGGAAAGAATGTGTAAGGTTTTTTTTTTGCACAAATTGCTGCTTTGGCTTAAATCTAGACCGTTTCCCAATTAGAATTTTATACTAAAACTTGACTCTTTGGGGGACTGAAAAAAGTACATCTCACTTCTTTTAGTTACTACCTAATTACGCTTCTGCCCACTCTAAAGTACAAACATTAAGATTTTTCTTTACGCTTTTAAATAAAGATGTAATTTGGAATGCAAATTTCTCACAGCATGGAATTAGCAAATCATGTTTAAATAAACAAAAAAATTCTCTGGTCTCTGCTTTTGTTGCCATTCTGTCACCAGTGTGTGTGTAGGTTTTAACTCATAAATAGAAAGGCTTCTTTGGTCAAAAGCAGTTTTTACTAAATGTATGCACATGCAAGTTATGTATGGGGAGAGAATAATTATTAAAACAATCTTGGTTATACGGGTATTGATTTTATGACATTATCTAGTTCTGAAGAAAATATTATTAAAAATTTAAACACATTTATGCACACACAAAAGTCTATGAGTAGATTCATGAGTATCCCTCATGAAAACATGATTCAAAAGTGTGGGAATGGAAGAAACCAAATGCTCCATGAATTTTCTATGATACACGGTTTTAATAACATAAAGAAGAAACTTAACTTTTCGAATTTTTTTCTCTGTAGCATAAAAACAACATTCCATATTTTATGCATTAATGTTTCATGAGTTTCAAATTACATTTGCAGGGAAGTGTAATGTATTTTGAGTAGCTTCATTTATACTTTTCATTTTTATAAATATTTAAAAAAAGAAAAAAATGAGCTGGTTACATGCAGAATTATACAAGAGCAAAAAATCATAGATATTCACTCAATTGCAGAGTATGTATTATGCATAGAAAATTATACATCTATATTGACTGCACCATTGTTCAGATGAAACATCTTTTAAGAAGACAGAAAGCAGGAACACTAACTACTCTGGCCAGTAAGGCCTGAATGACACTTTCAGTGACAGTAGAATGTTAACCCTATCCTCTTGCTAAATTCAAAATAATTCCCCCTCTACCTATCTAAAATTTCCCTTTTTTCCTTTTCTCATCTAATTTGTTGCATGGTGTTCTATGAATACCTACCAACATTCCAGAGTCAAGGATGAGTTTCACAAAAGCGTGACTATTTACAGTATTATTGAGTATAGTAATCTGGAATGCCTCTGACTGAAAGACATCATATAATTATAATATAATTTCACTACTGGAATTGCTGAAAAGACACTTCTCAATACAAAATAATCTACGAAAAAGTGGATAATATACGGTATTTTAAAAACAAATATACCTCACTGATGGTATCAAGAACACTCCCACTGTTTCGCATTAGACAGGATCTAATTTATAAACTCATAAAATCCACTCCAGATTCAAAGTGAATTGATCTTCCTGATAGAAATTGGGGCAAAGTTGTTCTATCCCATTTTTTATGTTTTCCCAGTCACAACAAGTACAGAGGTTACTTTGGCTCCTCATGGCTATTAACCCATTGTCCAAAGAAGTATTGCACTGGTTGTTTTCCTGAAAAATCTTCAGACAAAAGAAGGTCAGATAAATGACTAGGACATTTCTGCACTTCTCAAGAGGATCCTTAAAAAGCTGCATCCACTAGCTTTACAGTAATAGATCAGCTATAAACCTGTTCTGAATGATACGCTATATTTTAACTAGAAATCTTATACTTGATGAAAACAATTACTGGAAGAAATCCTATGGCTGAAACATACAGGAGATCTGATAAGATGTTAACAGCAAAACTTGCATGGACTATAAGCATAGACACGTAGGAACCCATTTTCCACTGACTTCAAAGAGACTGAGGCTTCCAATTTTTTTATTTTCTTTTTTTGTTTGTTTATGGCTATGGATCTCGAAGTCCAAGAGAAGCCTAAGAGTATTCTTAAATATGTGTTTGACTGGAGTAGAATTTTTCAAGATTAATACACAATGTTAACATTACAGAACCTCACAGCTACTCGACAGTGTCCAATTTTCAGTATAAACTTTGATAAATGTGTCTAAAATACACAATGATGTGCTTCTAAAACAAATCATTGCAGAAAAGTTCTCAATTCTATACCATCTGCAGGAGGTCTCTCTTTTCAAAGCTGTGGAAATAAAGGTGATCCGGCAGAACCATTTCAATTCTATGGTATAGAAAAGAAGGATTTGTAAGGACCATTAAAAAAAGCCACTTTCCTTCTTGCTCTTGAGATCTTTTTGTAGGAGGTCAAAAGAGAAAGAGTTTGATGATCAGCAATAGGAACTTTATGGTTACTCATATCAACAGATTTGTGATTTCCAAAGGAAGAGGGTAAAGTGCTCAGGAGATATGACAGCTGTTATTTCCTTTCTTAAAATACACTGTTGATTTCCCTATTTTAATATTTCTACACTCACAAATACCCACCAATTTTGCTATTACCGCTATCATATTCCGATCATTTGAAAACTGAAGTTTTAAGTGAGAAGCTGTGAGACTGAAAAAATGGTAGCGATTGAAAGAAGAAGGTAAAACAAAGTGCAACTAGCTTTTACCTAGAATCTGAAACATTTTGCTATTCTGGACTGAGAAATGAGGCAGACTACAAGAATACAAAAAACAGTACAGAAACAATACAGTACAGATCAGAAGGGTATGTGAATTAACATAGAAATATCAAATTTCTATTTCAAAAGAACTATGGGAATATAAATCACCCTTCAACATTTACTAACAGTTGTCACATAGAAATACAGCAAATTTTTAGTAATTTTCTGTGTTAGATATGGTGATAAATTCTGCTAAACACACTTCAGTTTTGTCTGATAGTAAACATACAGATTTTAATCACTTCAGTTCATCACAGCTACTAAAAGATTCTAGAACCATGCACCAGTTGTTTCTTCTGATCCTTGCTTGGACTTTGTACATATAGAGATAAAATATTATTGCTAATATTCAGAAGTATAAGTATATATATAAGTATAGAGCCATTCATCAGTTGTTTCTCTAATAGCAATTAAGAAATCCTACACTTTCATGATGGGGTTTATACTATTTTTGGTGCCTAAAACTTCCATTGTTTATTAAGCATTTCAATTTCTGCTCTGCACAATAAAAACCCTATATAATTACACTGGTACATCCTTCAGCATTTATGTAAGTTCACTTTTCCTTTACTGTACTCAGATAATATCAGTATTTTTTTAACTGTTACATACAGAAGGTATTGGTATCTCGATATTAGTATCTATAATATGGTAGGTATAAATTTAGACATAGATGAGACTCATGAAACAATCCACACTTCTACTGACAAGCACTGGTCGGTGGAAGGACTCGATCTCTCGGTACATGAAGCGGCTCACTGGCATGGAAAACTATTATTGGTATAGTGCTTGACATCTAGAACTGGATTTTCAAGCAAGCACAACACTTGTTTCAAAATAAATTAATTTATGGACAGAAGGAGACAGCTAGTAATGGAAAAAATGTACCTTCCTTTCCAGGACTTCTTAGGACTCTAGAAATAGTATTTTCTATGAAACAGGAAATTGACAATAATTTTAAAAAAAAAAAAGCATACTTAAAGTTAGACTCCTAAATGCCTATTTAGGCACCTTAATTCAAAAAGTATGCTTGCATGTTTCGCAAACCCAATAGCCAAACCATTTGTTTAGAGGATTTTAAAAAATCCTAAGTTCAAGCACTGATTTAAGAAACTCCTAGTGATTATATTCTCTGCCACTTTTGAGTTACGGCTGCATGCCCATGTCCTTTTTCTGGAACGTCTCATTAATGATCTTGTAACGGAGAATTTGTGAATCACTGATCAGCGATATAATTACTCTGTGTAAAAACTTACTCCTTCACATCAAAGTCCATTATGTAAACTATTCTAACATGAAAACGAAGAGTAGAAGGTACCTTGTCAGGTCTAGACACTAAACTGTAATGGCAAAATGTTTTCCTAAGAGCAATATAAATGCAAATTTTCTCACGACTTCTTACTTGATTTAGTAAACATCAGTTTTCCTTCAGATATAAACACGTAATAAGACGGTAGAGCCATAGTGTTTTTAAAAGAAGGAAGATTTTAAACACTTAGAACTTTCTAGCTAGGCTCATAATTTAAAAACAAAACAAAAGAAAATACAAAACAACAACAACCAAAAAAAGGCAAAACAAAAAAAAACAAACCCCAAAACAACCATCAAAAAAAACCCCAAAACCAAAAACAAGAACAGGAAAGTCCTTCTTACCATTCCCACTGAAGTAAGATTTGATGCAAAAGCTTAGAGAAATGCAAATACATGAAGTAAATGCCAAACCACCTGAAGATATCACTACTATATACACTTTTATACATATACACACACACTTCTGTACTATACCTATATACTTCTATATGTGACTCCATAATATTTGATTACTTTTAAGGAGAAACAGTCCTATTGCATTTAGAATCTAGCCAACAGCTCCAGCTCAGTTACAGAGCACACAAGCTATTTATTCAGCAGTGCCTCTTTAAATCGTTTGTTCGTAGTTCAGCTGAGTCTAAAAACAGTAAGGAAAAACAAAAGCAAATGAGTCCCTATGGAAGACATGCACATATTCTTACTCTATGCGGACACAATGGATGAAGCCATCCCTTACCCCCAAGCCCATCGTGTCTTAGAATCTCACAGCTGCAATCATGTCAGACATGAGTGTGCTTATGAACAAAACCAAATGAAAGCTCTCTACATTACAAGATCATGGAATAAAAAACCCACGCTGTTACAGAATTATTTCATGAGATTCTCCAACCTTTCTTCGAAACCAAATTTCTGCTCTTAACAATATTAAGTAATTTAAATAATATATCTTTTAACTGAGATATCTTTTATATTCAGTCTATATTTAGTTACACAGATGGAGATAAGAAAAGACAGAAGCGGGCATTTTTAATGGTGCATCTTGACCTAACCTGGCACCGTTTTTGCACATGCTCTTTACTCGCATACTCTTTACTTCTAAGGTAAAACGAAGATAAAGCTTATAATATCATCAACCTATGCACATCAAGTAAACATCGTGGAATGATAAATTACTTGCTATATTTATAACTAATGATCATGGCAAACAGCAATCAATAAAGGTGATAGAAGATGAATGTACAGTGTCTAAATGAACACCTTTGAGTTTTCATGGCCATAAAATAAAATAATAATAAACTCTAACACCCCCTTCTACATTATTTGTAATTAAAATCCTGAGGTAATTATTCTGTTCTCCATTCTTCTCAGCAAAAGAAGGAGGGGGAGACACACGTGAATTAAAATCCTTGTGGTAACCCCATTAATGTCTCAACTCAGTGAAAATAAGAGCATATTGATTCATGTTCTGACCTACAGATTGTTCTGTATGGCTTCACCATGGTGAAAAACAGCAAGAAATTTGGCTTATGCAAAACACCTCTGGACTATCTAGATGAACAATCTAGATTAGTGGTATCAAAGGCTATGGCTACTTTGCATCCCTGGCTTTGCAAAAGACGACCAGCAGCAGAGGCTTGATCCTTTCTGTACTGACTGTTGCTTAACTATTAAAAAAGAATCTTGTACAGAAAGAACTACTCAATGAAATTCTCACGGAGGCTCTCTCCTAGACATCATTTGAGAATTGTTTTCAAATGAGAAGGGAAGTAAAGGACAATTAAAGAGAAAACATTTAAATAACCATGTATCTCTAGGTCATAAAAAAATAGTAATTACCAAAAACTTTCATTAGAAAGAGGACATGGTGGGTGGATATCTTCAAATGTAATAAGCACTACTACAGGACTCCATAGCCTTCTAATGGTAACAGAGTCTTCTGACGAGCCAATTCAAAGCCTTCCTCTCAGAGCCTGACATTATGTCTCTGACAAGGATCAGAGAAGAGAACAAGGTAATATCAAGCTGCTGGCCTCGGGAAATATATCAATAACTACAACTAAGTTAAGTGGCTGGCTCAGAACTTAACATTCACCCAAGTCAATTTATATGTATATCTATCTACTTTCTGATTTACCCTTTTGTAAACTTGTAGTTATACATTTTTAACCAAGATAGCCACAAGGGAATAGTAACTACTGCTGGAGGAGAAAGGAAAAAAGAACACTGGAATAAGTGGAGGCAATGACAGAAATTAGCAATTATTTGAGTAAACAGAAAAAAAAAGATTGATAGGTGCTAACACAGGTCAGTTATGAAAGCCAACCTAGCTTATCAAAAAAAGCTATAATTACAAGAGACAACTGAAGGTAACAATCCTCCTTGTTAAATGTGAAGATCCTGGATTTAGATCATACCAAATTTAGCTCAGTGGGGAAAATTGCATATATTTATTATTAAACCACATATTTGCAAACCATATTGTCTTCACACACCTGTACTTTGGGTTATATTTCTCCTTCAATGGGAATCTGTGGAGCCAAATTTCATTAAAGAAAACTATCCATAAATAAGCAACAGCAACAAAAAAATAATTAGCAACTTTTAAGATTTAACTAAGCATTACAAAAGCTAGGCACAGGCAATATTTGAATGTAGATAACTTGCACATGTTAATAATTTTGGCTAGATAATCACCTGTTATAAATGTTCACATGGAAAAAATGACTCCTTATGCACATTAAGGCCATGGGGCACAAATGTTATATATGGCTGTATTTCCACAGATACATCACTTGTTTTTATACGTATATTACATATGTGTAATTCTGTGTATGCATTAGCTTGTAAAAATACTTTTCCAAGAATAAATCTGGAGTCAGCATCCTCGTAAGTTGGAATTAAATCTCTCTTTTTAACGATACACTGAAAAAGTATTTGCATTTAACTCTTGCCCTGGTCTCAATTCCTATGCAAACCATATGCATATACTTCAGCTTCTATGAATTACAATTTATTTTTATTTTGACAGCAAAGATACTGACAAATACAAAAATAAAAATGAAAAAATGAAACAGATGTCTCAAAATGAGACAAAGGTCCCTTTTCTTATTTAACAAATGTTCACTGCGAACCTTGTTATAGGAAAGACTCTTTTAAGACAGAGCTCAATAAATGCATTATAAATTATTATAATCTCAGAACATTACATAAAACTGCACATAATTCGAATTACAGTTTGTTTTAATATTACTATGCAAGATTATTGTTAACAATGGGTTTTATTTTACTATTTCAACAGTAAAAATAAGTAATATTTCAAATAAAAATATTCTTTTATTAATTTGAAATGAAAAAATGCTCCTGGTGATGTTAAAAAGCCTAAGGTTGCTGAGCCCTCCGACATTCAAATCGACAAGTTTATACTGTCTTCTTTCACTTTTATTGATTTCTTTTTCTTATCATCAAAATAAAATTTAGATAGGTGAAAAAGAAAGGCTTTCTGTATTAGTAGTGTAAATAGTAGGACAATTAATAGTATAATACAAACTTTGTATTTCACAAGCCATGTGTTCAGTTAACGTCTTGTCATTACCCTATTATATTTAAGTAATTCCATTTTGGTTTGAGTAACAAGTACTGTGGAGTACACAGGCTATGGAATATAATCACATTTATGAAATATCTGCTGTAACAATAATATTTTTAGTTAAGGCATTTTAAAGCTCATTTTTGTAGCTAGACTCCTTAATAAAAATAAACCTAGCAGAAAGGTATTTTATATTGAAAAACATTTTTATAATAACACCTACATGAATTATTGGCATTAGTAATTTCTAAATTAAATTCTTACATTCAGATTTCAAAACGTGACTTTCATCTCCTTGAAGTTTTAATCTACCCCTTTTATTATCCTCATTCACGTGTGTTCCTGTTAATGTAAGGTAGGCATAACTTACAATTTACTTAGAAATTGCATGCAGTAAAGACAACCCTCAGTGTATACATACACAGTGTACAGCCAATCAGCCTTTACTGTAAATGTTAATGTAAAGTGTAGCATTAATTATCTAATTACTTTTGACATAATTAAAACAGGAAATTATATAAAGCAGCCTCGTAAATGTTCAAATACAGGTGAAATATAACCCGTGAAATGTCGTTAACAGAGCTATCTTATTTGCTTCTGTTTCTAAAATTGAATGTGATAATACTGGTTCTGGATGATATTTACAGAGTTATTTTACTAAAAAAAAATAAATATATTATGAACAATAAATATTCTGCAAAGATCTGCTTATCTTTTGACTGGATTTCTCTTTTTCTACATCACTTAATTATACATGAGCACTGGTCTGCAGAAGATACGGAGGAATTGTATTTTGCTTCAGTACTCTTTACTAAAGAATGTCATTAATCACCGTTTAATCTATTTCATAAAACAGTTTTATTCCATAAAGCAGTAACACTTTAAAAGAGCTTACATGGAGACTGCATTTCAGTATCTCATGGGTAGGGGGCAGCTGTTAATTTATTATCACAATTATCACAACTACTATTAGAAGAATAAAGTGGATCAAAATATTCTCACTACATTTATGTTTTGGTTAAGTGAACAATAAAAATAACCATAAAAAGATGAGAAGCATGGAGATCATGTATTATGTTACTAGAAACATGAAAGATTTTACACTGCAGTAGAAATGCCAAACTGCAGGTTTTCAGAAACTTAAAAGAAACAGAAACTTAAAACATACTTTTCTAACCCCATCCAAATCACAGGTGCCAAGTTCAACTGAATGAATAACTTGTCATGTAGGAGTTTATTATTGCCGAATAATGTGAAGAAAAAAAAAAGGCTGCATTTTGCTGAGGTGCCATTTGAGAAACAGGGGAAAACAGAAGGCCAAACAGACAGCAGTCACTTTGTACCCAAAGACACATACTCTTCCAGGCTACAAACTGCAAAGATTCAAACGCAAATCACTGGTAGGTAAGAAGACCAATGCACTCAGCCCCTGGGCATTTCTAAGGATGTTTATGACCCTCCCACTGATCCACAATTTGTAAACTATGCCTCTGAATAACTATTATTACTTGTAGGAAGCATAATTAATTTTCAGAAGGAAAAAAAACAAAACCCAAAAAACCCAAACCCAAAACAACAAGTATGAAAACAACTACAGGCCCAAAACTAGGGGAAAACACTGCTTCCGAATAAGATGCAAGTACATATTGTTTTGACTGCAGGGTAAAGGTATTGACTATCTTAAGTGTGCGACGCTACGCTACGGGCAAAGATCTCAACAGATGCACCTTACCTCTGGAAGAGGAAAAACCTCCCACCTCTTATTCCCTATAGTGCAGTAAGTCAACCATCTTCTTTCTATGATTTGTACAAAAAGAATACTTCTTTTTCACTCAAATCAGGCAGACACCTACTTAGAAAAATTGGTGGGTTTGTCTCACATCTCTCTATGACTTCTCACCATCTGATGAATTCTCAAAGCATGCAAAAGGCAGACAATCCATCTAGCATACAGCCTGCAGGAAAGTGCAGTGCATTGCTGCAATGTTCCTACAAATAGCTTGTGAAAGTGATAATGTTTCAGATGGCACAAAGAAAATATTAACTAACATATGCCAAAAGCAGGACCTTCTAGGGCTAGGCCTAACCATGCCTCACTCACCTCTGACACGTCAGAAAAATATGATATTGCCTTTTCTACCTTACAGTCTATATTTTCTACCTTATAGCTGCATAGAATCTGTCCTGGTGTGACAGTAAGCTCTGTAACCTCAATGTTGCTTTCCACATTCTCATGCAATTCTTGATCATATAAATTCTGAACTGCCTAAGAGCTGCTAAATTAAATTCTGAATAGTTGAAAACTTAGAGCCTAACCTTTGTGTGACTGATACACTATGCAGCATAAAAAAAGCAATAAAGTCATCCAGATTTGCATTCTGGAAATCGCTCTGATATTCTGTTTTCTCTCAGTTGTTCAAACAGCAAAGAATGCACTTAAGTGACTCTTCACCTGTATACCTCAGAATACGGTTGGCTTTCTCACAATACTTGTCTGAATGAAACAGTATGTCATCAAACCTGAGTATTAAGGACTCAAAGTCAAAGATAATCCTGGTTAGACCAGAGTTACATGCTGCCGTCTTTCACTCTAGCTTACATGGGATGGAACTTCATCATAGGGGCTGAAGGGGGGTGGGGATGGTACT